>CM056392.1:30773988-30788988 GCA_029718625.1 Synaphobranchus kaupii
TATGTAAGGCCAAGACTGGGCCAACTGGGACACAGTTACTGGGGCACTGCAGAAAAGGAGGAGTTCTCCACGTCTCATCGGAAGGACATTAAGAGACAGCATTTATTTTTCTGTCATGGAGTGAGTTTGCTCAGGAGCTCGGTGTGCTGAAGGTGAGACTGGTTTATGATGCGGAAGCCGCTTTCATCTGTGAAACGACGAGGGCACAGGTCACAGGCCGACATGAAAGGGCTTCTGTCTGTACAGTGGTCACTGCTGAGTCACAGCCAGCTGTCTGTAGAAAGAGAGGGAGGCAGCAGAGAGAGAAGAGAGGAAGTGAGTGTGAGGGAGATGGCGAGAGAGATAAATAGATTCCACTGAGGGACAAAGAGGAAGAGGGAGAGAAGGAGAAGGAACAGAGATAGAGAGCCAAAAAATAAGATTATACTGAGAAGGACATAGAGGGAGGGAGGAAGGGAGAGAGAGAGAGAGAGAGAGAGAGAGAGAGAGAGAGAGAGAGGGCAGGAGACTCTTTACAGTCCCAGGTGTTTCTGGTACAGTACATAATTATTATTTTATTTTTTCAGTAGAGTGTTGTGGCAGTGTGGTATAGCAGCATATCCCTATTCAGGTCAGCGTCTGTCCCCTGCTTACCAGTGAGCACCTAAAAATAAACTACAGTAACACCATAAAAAAATAGAAAGAACACCTACTGTGTGTGTGTGTGTGTGTGTGTGTGTGTGTGTGTGTGTGTGTGTGTGTGTGTGTGTGTGTGTGTGTGTGAAGAAAACTGGATTTAAAATGTAATACAGCTGGGATAAAACAAAACAAAAAACATCTCGATGTGTTTTGGTTCACAAATAAGATGAAAATGTACCATTTCACAAGCTTCTTAACCAAGCCAGAGGAAAACTAAAATAGCAAAGTATTATTTTAGTGCAAATGCAGCAGAGTGAACAATTATGTAACAAGTGGGGCGTAGGGGGGTGAGGGAGCCTGATTAATCATTGAGACACAATGCGCAAGACAGTATGGTAAGAGGATTATTTTGTAGAATATAGCGCTCAATACCTAATGAGTTCTACCTCCAGCTGCGAAAGCCTTCGTGGACACATTTGCAGCAGGAAATATGCCCGGACCTTTTAGAAATGGAGAAATGATCAGCTCACCTCTAAGAACATAAGCACATGGCAAAGTGTGTCTTGCGCTCTGTCAAGCCTGGTCTAGAACAATCTAATGGTCTGTGCTTTCACAATGAGGTATAGAGTAGGCTAAATTGCATTAACATGGGGGGGGGGGGGGGGGGGGGGTCAGTGTGAAAGTTACTAGTGTTACTTCCTCGTGTCAGACAGAAAGTTATTTGCATTATTTCCTAGTGGTACTTCCTAGTGTCATTTTGAAAGTTACTAGCATTAGTTCCTAGTGTTACTTCCAACCGCTATTGTGAAGGTTATTGTGAGTGTTCATTCGTTCCTAGTGTTACGTCCCAGTGTCATTGTGAAAGTTTCTAGGATTCATTGTGGTGTCTGTGTGAAAGTTATTTACCACTGGAAGTTCTTTGACACTCCAAAGATTAGCAAGATTAAATGGGCTGCATGGCCCACTGTAATAATGACATTTTCGGTCAGTATAGTTCAAATGTTCTATATATAGTTCAAATGAGTTGAGCATTTTCAAAAATGGGGGGGGGGGGGGGTATTGTCCCTGTTCTGAACCACGTACCAACATGACTGAACCATTCCTACAGCTTGAGAGGACAGAATTCAGAAGCTGAAAGGAGTTCTGGCGGCTGAGGATTCTCAGTTCCCTGGGCAGCAACAGTAGGCATGGCCACTTTTGTGGAATACATACAACCGCATGCGTTGGGGAAGGGAGTGACTAGCCAAGATCCAAAAATCACCAGATTCCATTCATCCATCCATTTTCTAACCGCTTGATCCAAGTCAGGGTCGCGATTGCGGTTGCCGAGTGGCCCAGACATCCCTCACCCCAGCAACTTCCTCCAACTCCTCCGGGGGGATCCCTAGGCGATCCCAGGCCAGCTGGGAGATATAATCCCTCCAGCGAGTCCTGGGTCTACCCCGGGGTCTCCTCCCAGCGGGACATGCCTGGTACACCTCCATAGGGAGACGCCCAGGGGACATCCTTACCAGAAGTCCGAACCACCTCAACTGACTCCTCTCAACGCGGAGGAGCAGCGGCTGTACTCCGAGATACTCTCGGATGACTGTGCTCTTCACCCTATCCAGGAGAGTAAATCCTGCCACCCTACAGAGAAACCCCATTTTGTCCGCTTGTAATCGCGATCTCACTCTTTCAGTCACTACCCAAAGCTCGTGACCATAGGTGAGAGTAGGAACGAAGATTGAACAGTAAATCGAAAGCTTTGCTTTTTGGCTCAGCTCCATCTTCACCACCACCGTCCAATACAACGCCTGCAATACTGCCGCCGCCGCCCTGTTCCCTTTTACCCCCACTCGTGAATAAGACCCCGAGATACTTGAACTCCTCCACCTGGGGCAGTTGTTCCCCCCTCACCTAAAGAGGACAAACCACCATTTCCCGAGAGAGAACCATGGCCACAGACCTGGAGGTGCTGATCTTCATCCCAACTGCGTCACACTCGGCTGCAAACCATTGTAGTGTGCATCGGAGGTCACAGTGCAATGAGGCCAAAAGGACGACATCATCCGCAAATAGCAGAGATGCCACCCTTAGGTCCCAGAACTGGACACACCCCAGACCTCGGCTACGCCTTGATATCCTGTCCATGAAAACCACGAACAGGAGTGGAGACAAGGCGCATCCTTGTCGGAGTCCGACACCCACATTGAACGAGCTTGACTTAATGCCAAGAACGCAAACACAGCTCTCGCTCCGAGTGTACAGGGACCGAATGGCTCGCAATAGCGACCCCGGTACCCTATATTCCCACAAGATACCTCGGGGAACACGGTCATAGGCTTTCTCCAAATCCACAAAACACATGGAGACCGGATTAGCAAACTCCCATGCCCCCTCAAATATCCACGAGAGGGTAAAAAGCTGGTCCACTGTTCCACGGCCAGGACGGAACCCGCATTGCTCCTCCTGAATGTGAGGTTCGACTAATTTAAAACGATTTAAAACTAGATTCTGAAGAGAAATTTGGTCGCAAACACCAAAAACCATTGCTAGCTTACAGATGGTTCTTTATTTCACCCCACTCTCCCCCTCCCTTTCTCTCCTCACAATCATGCCCCCCCCCCCCTCCCCCTTCAGACGTTGTTGTTTCTAACAGTGGGCAAGCAGACCTATGGTTTGTCTGTATGAACAGGATGGAATGCTGCGAGGGGACCCAACTGACAGTCTCTCTGGCTGGACAGTGTGGTCTGTGAAAGCAGAGGGAATTTGTGAGCTGAGAGTTGGGATTTTAACCCTCAGGGGTACTGCTAGAGTGCTGCACCCTGACTAGGCCTAAAGGTCTGGTACTAGCGGCATTATCCTGATATACACTCAAGGTCCACTATACTCATTGTCTCAAACACACACACACAGGCAACATGCACACCACAGGTATAGTGAACATCAACAAGAACATCAAATAATTGCACCACCTAAGGTGTTTCTACTGAAAGTAGACCTTTCTTTACACACATCTGTAAGAAACACGCAGCAAAAACATACAAACATGGTACAGAGCGAGACTTGGTGGCGGTATGCTGTAAGCCAGAGGGACAAGAAATCATGGAGGAAAGCACTAGGTGTGTAGAGGGGGGCTCGTCCAGAATATCTTACCTTGACATCTGCCTTCTTGTTCAGCAGACTCTTGGCTGCTGTAAGCGGGAGAGAGAGACATGCAAAATCAGAGGTAGGATAACTAAACCATAATACTCAGAGAGGAGAAAGGATCACCCTGCAGCTTGAACATTCAGTGGCATGACACACAGTGGTAACAACATTACAATCACAACCCACTGAACACCTCTCCTCACACCCCAACTCTTCCCCCCACACCCAGTCCCACAAAAAACCTCCAGAAAACCTCCAGTGATGTTGGAAAACAGAGCAGGACAGTAAGGAAAATCTACAAGAATATTACACACGTTAAACAGCGTTCTTTCGGGACAATACCGAGTCCCGCCGCGTGCTAAAAGTAGATAATGGTGTAATTACGGTAACACCCCAGGCTGGTGTAATTAAGCACAGATTACAATCGAGACATCCTGGACAGCACACATGCTTGCACATACAAACACACACATTCACACATACACATATGTGCGTAAGTGTATGTGCGCGCACACACCAACACACATGACACACACTGACACATTAGTAGCCGCAAAAAAAAAACCCAGACGCAGACTGTGGCACGAGGAGAGCCTGCCCTGCCCCTCCCCTGTCACCTTTCCTGCTACAAGCTAACTGCCAACTTCGGCGGCCTGGACAGCCACTGCAGTCCAAAGCAGCCCACAACAGACAGCTCAGCAACTGCCGTGATTATTCAGTCGTCGGGAACTAGCCACCATCAATCACCGCCTCCAGCTGCAGGCAGCCAATGAATCAGCCAGCGTGTGATAAGGAGGCCACAGTCGAGCACAAGGACAGTTTGTTTTAGACTCCACTGACTGCTGTGCTTTCTTTCAAACGGCGACGGGTCACTGCTGAACCTACCCTCCTACACTGCCAATCACCTGCACTTCCCACCCACTGCTTTGCCACTGCCCCTCATCTGCGTCACTGAGCTCTTTCACACACTGTCCCTGTTGCTTTTTTGCCAATAAAATACGCAATATAGCCACCTTCTCCACAATCAATCACATGACAACTTTACAATACATACACATACATACTTGTGTGCCCACAAACACACAGATGCACGCTTGTGTACAAATACATATACACATATGCATACGCAAGCGTGTGCTTACAAACCCACATGCATGCTGTCTCTCTTACACACACACACACACACACACAACACAAAGGGGTGACTGTGCCTGTCCGTGCCTGCCCGAGGAGGACAGACAGTGAAGCTCAATCAGGCTCTTATTAGTGTCAGCACCTTAATTAGCTAACGGAGTGGAATAAGTGAGGAAAGAGGCAGCGGGGTGTGACAGGGCCCTAAAGGCCCACAGGGACCCCACCAGTGTCCGGGCATCAGCTACCCTTTCTGGGGCATGCGAAAACGCCTCGCTCAGCAAACGGCATCACCCGCACGCTGGCCCCACCTAACCCCGCCCACTCCATTCAGAATGTGACAGGCGGCGGTGCGCGTGAAGAGCGGCGTACATGGGATGAGTCATGGCGCATTAGATACAGAGCTGTCGGGTTATGTAAAGACACCCCCCCCTATCTGCCATCGCAGCTCCTGCCCACATCTGTGCAATTTTTGTGTGTCTTAAGGGGAAAGATTAAGTGGAAGTAAGCACAGGACGCTCAGGCCCTGAGGAGTCTCAAAGCCAAGATGAGACAGAACTTCTGCTGAATATTTTAATGAGAACCTGACAGTCTGCATCCGTTTGATTAGCAGAAATACAGTAATAGGCACTTTTTCCCCCCATTTAAAAAAGAATGGGCATTATAAAGCTGGACAAAAAATTATGTAACATGTGTCATAAAATCACAGCTGGCATGTGTGGGGGGAGGGGAATTAATGGTGCTCCAAAGGTGAGGTAAATAACACAATGAGAAAAGAGCAATCTTTTTTTTGTGAGTGAAGTAAAGTGAGCATTTCACCTATCAGTGTAAAACGTGAAGAGCTCTACTTTGACCTATCAGTGTAAAAAAGATGGAGGGCTTAAAATGTTCAAAAAAGAGGTTGCTCCTTTCTTCTTCTTTGAAGTGTTAACAATTAAGATATTTTGCATTACCTTCTACAGAGCTGGAATTATAAAGTAGCCATATGGCCATTTCCTTGGAAGGCCTGCATTTTAGCTTTAATGTCCTTTAAAAAATAACTACCTGCATGGCCATTTGTGATTTGCCTTTTAATTAATATGGCCGTGGTGCCCTCTTGAGGAGACAAAAAAACTTTGTTGTCCCTGTTGGTGGAAACAATTATCTAGAGTATCTAACTGGCAAATGACTAGAAAAATTATTAGCTAGCTACATAGCTATATTTAGTAATGTTGATGAATACCTATTTACTCAGAGAAGAATTAGCGCTTCTTCAGTGAGTCAACTATCGATAAGCACTACCTAGCAAACTAGCTAGGAGGATAGGCACTTCTTCAGTGATCAAGTCAACTATAGATAAGCACTACCTAGCAAACTAGCTCGGAGGATAGGCACTTCTTCAGTGTGATAAATGTAGCCAGCTACCTATGCAACCTATGTAAGCCTGATGTCTACAACCGTGAAGCGGCTGTGAAACAGTGTACACTAGGGGTGTTTCAGAACCCTAATTACTGTGTTTGAAAATTCACAGACAATGCAGTATGTATAGATTTTTTTTTTCTTCCTAAAGTTCACATGTATGCACATGAAAATGCTCATTTTAAATAAACATTGGATTCACAGTTCACCAGAAAAACCACAAAAAAAAGGGTGAGGAGGGGGTGGAGTCACTGATCATGACCTTTGACCCTATGGATATAAAATCGCTACAGCTCTGAGGAACAGTGAGGATGACATTGGTGTCAAGTTTCATAGAATCCTGCATGCACTCAGAGACTAGAAACCAAATTATTCTGTGATAGCAGGATGGAAAAACAATCAAAAAGACATTTTATTACTGGGCATATACACAATGGAACAAAACAGAGATCTTTGCCTGGTACAAAACACAATCCCTGCAACTGCTTTTAAAAGACATTAAAAACAGACTTAAAAAAGTCACAAAAATTTCTAAATTCTGACCCTGATCTTGAAATTAATTAGAATTTCTTTGAAAATGTCAAGAAGGGGTGGCAAGGTTGTTTCTCCCTCTAAAACAGACCCCGAGAGAAGTCCTCCTTACCTTGCCACAAATTTTTAGGAGCAAGAAGAAAAGCAATGAAAAAGGAGGGGTTAAAAGAGAGAGGTAGAGAGAATAATTTACCAGTTTACCTGTAAGGTACAGAATACACATCATAGAAGAATACATGGAGGAGGATAGGGGGTTCAAATGTGCAAAATCTACATATAGTATACACCTGTACTTGCAGACATCACAAGTAACTGTGCCCAGCGATGGCACATTTTGAATGCAAATTCATTATGAATCAACAGATGAACGCGTAGATTAAATCGACCAGATGTCGCCCATAAATTGCATAAAAACTTTTATTTTCTTGACATTCCTGGTAAATAAATCCACATTATTTTGCATCTTGGCTATCATGGAAGAATGGTATCTGACACACCTAACTAGCTAAACCTATATCCCCTCAGGATCCGTGGGTACAGAAGCTTTGAAATCTAGATGTTGGTCTACATCTCACCACAACAAAGAGTCCCAGTCAAACTCTGCCCTGATTTATATGGCAATTTTTCCAGAAAATGGGTTCCAAAAAGATTGATGCTGTTCTGGTCATTTGTCACAGGCAGCCCCACTTGTCAGGTCTGCAATGAACTAGTTTGCCTCTTTGTCCTTCCGTGCCTATGTGGAGCACAGACACTGGGTCTCTTGGCTTATTCAATAATTTGGTGGCTGGGACCAAACGAGAAAGAAACAAGCCAGGAACTAAGGGAAAGTTTTCTTTACATATACTGTAGATCCTTTCCAAAAAATTAGAATATCATGGAAAAGTCGTTTTTTTTTCCATAATTCCATTCAAAAAGTGAAACTTTCATAGATTATAGATTCATTACACACAAAGTGAAATATTTCTAACACTATTAGAATAGTGTGTCGAAAATCAGCATTTACTTCAGTTATTTCAGAGAATGAATGTTTTAGACTGAGTGTCACACTCTAATCATCTAATTTACTCAAAACACCTGCAAAGTTTTTCTACAGATGTGTCGTTAAATTGGACAGGTATCTCAGTTTGGTTCAGTATGGGGAAGACTGCAGACTTGACAATTGGCCAGAAGACCATCATTGACACCCTCCAGAAGATGGGTAAGCCACAAAAGGTCATCACTAAGGAGGCTGGCTGTTCACAGAGTGCAGTGTCCAAGCATATCAATAGAAGGTTTAGTGGAAGGGAAAAATGTGGCAGGAGGTGCACAAGCAAAAGAGATGACCGTAGGCTTCAGCGGATTGTCAAGCAAAGACGATTCCAAAAATTGGCGGAGATGCAGAGGGAGTGGACTGAGGCTGGAGTCAGTGCTTCAAAAACCACCATGTACAGAGTGTGACACTCAGTCTAAAACATTCATTCTCTGAAATAACTGAAGTAAATGCTGATTTTCGACACACTATTCTAATTTCTTGAAATACTGTTTTGGGGGTTTTCTGGAGCTGTAAGCCAAAATTATGAAAAATGAAACAAATAAAGGCTAGAAATATTTCACTTTGTGTGTAATGAATCTATAATCTATGAAAGTTTCACTTTTTGAATGGAATTATGGAAAAAAAACAACTTTTCCATGATATTCTAATTTTTTGGAAAGGATCTGTATATGTAAGAAATCAAATTTTATATAAGTCCTTAAAGGTGCACTATGCAGGATTTGTAGCCTTGTTGGTCCTGTGTTTACAATAAAAAATGTCTCCTCCTCTGTTCTATTCCCCGCCCACTCCCCTCCGTTGAGGCATATTGTATAGAACCAGCAAGAAACAAAAGGTCAACATCTTTAGCAACATGCATTCTTCTATATGGTAACAGTAATTGGACAGTGTTATAACGATTAAATTAACACTTTTGAATATCTTTTGAAGTCCTCAGCTCCCCAACTTCATAATGTATGCATTCCTATAGTGTAGGCTACGTCGGTTTGGATAAAAGTATCTGCTAAGAATGTAGCTTTGTAGTTTGTTGGGATTGTACCTTCTCCCTCAAGGGGATTACTGCACTTTAATCTCTGGTCTCAGTTTGCATTGTAAATCTCTCTGGATAAGAGTGTCTGCTAAATGTCAGTAATGTAATTTATGCTGAAACATTACACGGCCCCCCTCAGCAACAGAGGTAATGTTAGCGCCTAAAACTGAAACCGTACACGGCCCCGCTCGGGAAGAAATGTAAATACGAAAAAAATGATCATCGCTAAATTCAAATCCAAACCTGGGACCGAGCTCA
The DNA here is from genome assembly GCA_029718625.1 of Synaphobranchus kaupii. NCBI lineage: Eukaryota > Metazoa > Chordata > Actinopteri > Anguilliformes > Synaphobranchidae > Synaphobranchus > Synaphobranchus kaupii. Next base: position 30,783,117 of record CM056392.1, read on the forward strand.
CGGAGCATTTATGAGGAAGCATTAGCAGCCACAGATTTTCTAGCTTTTAGCGGGAAGGCAAGCATTTGTAAGTGCCTTTCACTCTAACGTTTGGCTTTGCGGCTTGGCACTGTGCTGCTGGGTCAGATTGGCTGTGAAAAAGAGAGTGCCAACCGCCCCTGCACTGAGCTTACAGGGGGAGGGAACCTAGTTCCCAGAACAGCCAAACAGCAGTAGTCCCGATATCCTGCCACCCCTGTACTGAATTTACATGGGGAGGATACCTACATACTGGAACAGCCGGGTAGAAGTGGCCCTGATATGAATATTTGATTGATGAATTAACAAGCTGTCTATACATGAAACAAGAGAGAAGCACTGAAGGGACCCAGACGAAGCTCCTAACTTTTCCTGATGGCTGTAGGTCTCTACAGATTCCTCACTCAGTGTACTTTGCCTTAAATTGAGGCACATTGGTTTGTTGGCTTGTTTTGTTTTCTGCAATATGCTCGTCGACTCTGCTTTGGATTTTTCATGGTGGAAAGCCCCCAAGATTCCCTGCTGTAACCGACTGGTGAAGGTCTTTCCGCATTCGTCTGTTTTGTTGTAAGACTCTCAATGCATCTCTCGTTTTAGAAGGCCATACTCCGTTTTTCTCCCCAATTTCCAGCCGTATATATGCAGCGGCGCTCATTGCTGTAGAGAGCTCGGGAGAGCTCAGACAAGCGGGTGCACTCCTCCGAAGCACGCAGATGTCACCCGGCGCTTCTTGTCACACCGTAGTTCGCAAGGCGGGCTCGCACAGACATGAGTTGGAGGAAGTCACTTTGTGTGCAGCTTGACGCGTGCACTCGATCGACCAGTGGGGGTCACTAGTGTGCGATGAGGTACTGTCATCCCAGAACAACTGAAACCCTTCCATTTCTGGGTGACGCCAGAATCAATTGTGCACAGTCTGGATTTGAAAACAGACCGCGGGGTCCGTCCTTGTGCTAGAACAGCGCCTTAACAGAATGAGCCCCCAGAAGCCCCCTGCCACCATCCCTCAATGTGATTCTACAATTAGGGACAGCACATTGACTTAGAACCCCCTAACCTTGTGAATACACTGAAAACAAAAGCTTAGAGGTCTATCATGCACCCCATTTTGATTCCCCATTCCACCAACCACCACTCCTTCCCCCCGTTCACAGGACATGCACCAGGCCAGTGCCACATGCAGCATTCAGCAAACCAATGGGGCAGGCAATACCATTCTTTAAACCATGGGGGGGAGGGGGCGAAGGGGAAAGTCCCACACTCATTTCAGACCAACAAAGAAAGAAAGGGAGCAAAAAGGCAGGTGGGAAGAAGAGGAAAGAGAAAATAAAAAAGAAGGGACAGGGCAGAGAGAAGGGAGAGAAAGAGCAGGATCAGCAGTGCAGAAAGCTGGCGGCTGGCGCTGGCAGGGGAGGGAGGGAGTGAAAAGAGATGGAGTCAGTGATGGAGGGATAAGTGAAGGAGGGATTCGGGGTGGGTGAGTTTGGCTGGGGGGGGGGGGGCGACAGGCAGGCCCCTGTCCAGCCCTGCAAGACGGTCCAAGGCGCAAGACGCTGCCGAAAGGAAATGGGGAGGGGAGGGGGCGAGGGTGAACCCCTCCAAGGCCGCTACATGCTCAGAGCTCCATGCTGTGTGGAGGAGGAGAGGAAGAAGGGAAAGGAGGAGAGGACAAGGAGAGGAGGAGAGGGCGCCCCCTGGTGCGGTGTGGCTACCTTGTTCCACCAGCCCCGCGGTCGTGCCGGTGGCGGCGGCTGCTGCCACAGCAACAGATGCCGGAGCTGTGGACTGCCGGCCCACTGTTAGTGTCCCAAACAAGAACAACAACACCGACATCCGAGAGCGAGAGAGCAAGAGAAAAGAGGTGAAAGGGAGGGGGAAAGAGAACGAGCAAGAGAGAGGGAGAGGGGGAAAGAGGTTCAGCGGTGAGAAAGAAAGTAAGGACAAAAAGAGACAGAGAGGGGAAGAGAAAAGAACCATCCGTTAGTCTGCAAAAGAACAGAAAAGGAAACGTCGCCGCTGAAACACAGAGGGTTTTATTTGAGTGAAAGAAAGAATACCCCCCTTTCCCCCTAGCCTCATTGCATCATTTATTTTTCGATTCTAATTCAAACAGAAAAGGTTTATTCAGCCGTTCCCCCTGGCAAAGGCCAATCCCTTTCATTGGCCTGTTCCCTTTTCAAACCAAACCAGGGAAATAAAATAAAAAAATAAATACTACTCAATTAAGGTTGCAAATCGGTGTCAGACGCTGCACTTTGTCCCAATGACCGTTTCGGTTCAAAACCTAACCAGTAACGCAAACCCCCACCCCAGTCTCTGTGAGCGTAAAATTCCCACAATTCCAGAGCTGGAATCCCTTCAGTGCCAAAAAACTGGGAGTGGGGTGAAGGGAAGGGAATGTGCACCCCTCACCAGCCTGCCCCTGCCCCCTGCCATGTTGCTCACACTGGAACAGGAGATAATTTGAGAGAGCAGTAGAGGGTGATGAGGAGAGAGCGAACCCCGTGATGAAGGGGGCAGGTGCAGGAGACGGCGCGGGGGGGGGGGGGGCTGATCTACCCCCCCCCCCCCCTCCACGAAACCAACACCACTCCACCTGCTCCCTGAGAGCTGTCGCCCCGCCCCCTCTTCTGCTCAGCATGGATGCACAGTCAATGCCGCCCACTGACCTGCTGTCCGTGTATGTGTGTGTGTGTGTGTGTGTGTGTGTGTGTGTGTGTGTGTGTGTGTGTGTGTGTGTGTGTGTGTGTATGTGTATGTGTGTGTGTGTGTGTGTGTGTGTGTGTGTGTATGTGTATGTGTGTGTGTGTACATGTATCTGCGTTTGTGTACTGTGCAGAGGACGGGCACACCACCACAACAGAGAATCCACCAAACCAGCTATCATACACATGCTGGCCCACTACATTATTCACTGAAATGCACAAACTCTCTAAATCTGGCTTTATCTAACAGGCACACAAGCTTATTTAAGTAGTACTTGTTGAACAGCCCTGCCCTCCACTGAAGAACTACTTCAGATGAGTGTGTGGCAGGTGCATACCCCCCCTGACCCAAGCAGGGTTACATGTGCCATGTTTTTTGACAGCATATTATAACGTTTGGCGAATTATAACCTTACTGATATTTCCTGTGGATGATATTTAGTGGATAATTTAGTAATGTCAGCCTTGTCAGGCGATTACATTACACCGCTGACCACACGTAACGTTAAACGTGAGTGTCATTTGGTTAACGTAGTAACGTTAGTAGCTGGCTAAGCCCCAGGCAGCCGCAGGGCGCCTGTACAGCTAGCTTAATACTCTCACCTTTCTTCGAAAAAAAATCTGTTATATTCTGGGCTCCTGATGTGCTGCTCCATTACATTACATTACATTATAGTCATTTGGCAGACGCTCTTATCCAGAGCGACATACATAGTGCATTTTCAAACTAGGAACAAGTGCGTTAAAACGACCCTAAAAGGTAAATACGAATTCAAGTACCAGGCGTAGTCAGTATGATTTATTTATTTTGTATTTTTTTTTGGGGGGGGGGGGGGGGTAACCACACAATATTGATGATTGGCGTGTACAACAGTAAGCCAATAAGTAACCTTACAAGTGTTAACTAGAAGCTTGAACCACTTAAACAAGGATTCATAAAACAGGCTCCTGGCCTCTCTTTGCTTCTTCTCCACTCCTTTTTGGCATCCCGATTTATGTTTCTGTTGTGTTTCTCATATGTTTCGGCATTGCGCTTCTCTATTAATAACCTGCTGGGTGCTGCTGCAGTTCGGAGGCAATACCGTTACGCGCAAATTCTCAAAAGAGGAGCGAACCATGGACCAAACCTTTTTTTTTTAAATGGTTATTGCTCGGAAAATAGAAACTTCTTCAATCAATATTGCTTGATTTTGTGGCTTTGTTTTAACTCTGATGCATTAGTATGAGTATTAGTTAGGCCTATGCATAATCATTTAGTCATAGAAAGGGGCGCCTACATAATAGGCTACTGGGGTTTTTGTGGGCCCCCCAAGGGCCCCTAGAATTGTCATCACCTTTCACCCCTAAACGATGACCCTGTAGCCAGTGGCGACACAGATGCAACTGTGTCCTTCTGGTACCAACCTAAACCTTCCAGAATGAAGAACTATGGCGAACCGAAAGAAACCTGGACCTGAGCATCTGGTTTACACGTAGAGTATCTGCGCTCTCGGCTGGCACCTTCGCAACCCCAGACATGGCCAGAATGGTTTGTCCTACATCACTACGGCACTAAAGCAGCAAGAGCGGTTGATTATTCAGTGGGCATAGTCACTCGGGGGGTGAATGACTTGGCTTCTATTCCTGCGTAACCTGGCCCTCGAGACCCATCGCAGGAGCAACAAAATCTGTGTGTCTGATGGAAGCAGCAGCAGGGTGCACTGAACTCTCCACCTGGAGCAGGGACGTCAAACTCCAGTCCTGGAGGGCCACAGTTTCTGCTGGTCTTCTGTGTGTTTTTCAGCATGAATGATTCATTTAAGTCATTGATTGGCTAAGAGTTTCCATACACCTTGTTCTCAATGCCTTAATTGGCTGCTGACTGAAAGAAAACTACAAAAGCCAGCAGACACTGTGACCCTCCAGGACTGGAGTTTGAAACCAGCCCCGACCCGAAGGGCTTGCGGGTTTGAATCCTGGTCATTGGGAACGCTCTCTGCCAGCTCAGCAGTTGTAACTGAAAAATCCAGCTACCAGGGGGTGAGGTCTGGAGAGAACGTTCCCTAAAACAGGTATCCCCAACTTGTCCTGGAGGGCTGCAGGAACTGCTGCACTGCAAAAAATGTCTGTCTTAACAAGTCTTGCAATGGGACTTACTCTTTTTTTTTTCCCTCTAGAGTGGAAAATATTAGCTTGGTTTAAGTTACTTTTTGCTTGACAAGTGAAATTATCTTACCCTACTGGCAAATCTTGAAATGGGTAAAACATTCTCACCCCATTGCAATCTTTTTGTCTTATTTAGCAAAAAAGTAACAGAAGTAAGCTTCCAAAGTCTAAATATAAGATTAAAATTCTTGTTAAGATTTGGTTTTTGCAGTGTGGCTTTTTGTTTTCACATTAAAATCAGCAGCTGATATAGATCCAAGAAACCAGATAAGTTGAGTTAACTGCTTTATCCACCGCTTTAATTGATTAAGTGCTGAGTAAAAAACTAAACAAGCACACCCTGTGGCCCTCCAGGACCAGGGTTACCTAGCATAACCCTTCCCTAAAAGAAGGCTAATCTAAAACTGAAAGAATGTTGATTAAGTCAGCCAGGGTTTGTGTGATGGCGCTATTACTCAATGAAATATATTCAATTGGTGAGTTACACAAAATGGCAGAGGCTGTGTGTAGAAGCCAACTCGTGCATTTTGGGGTAGAAAAGAACTTACCAGAGAAATTGCGTGACACCAGCATAGTGGTGAGAATGGCTCCCTGTGGAAAGATAGAGCGAGAGAGAAACAGAAAAAGAGAGAGAAAATACCCAATTAGAAGGCTATGAGGCTCTGAACAGAGAATGTGCACAATATCTTGTTGGGATACTCAAATCTGGCCCAGGAGGCCAGTAATGCTGTTGGTTTTCATTCTTTCTCCCTAATCAGGAACTGATTTAGACACCAGGTGAATGGAATCTCTGGCCAATCAGTGACATTCATCAATCAATTTACTATCAGGTAGAAAATAAAACCAACAGTACTGCTGGCCTGCAGGCTCAGATTTGAGCATGAAGGATCCCAGATAAACTCAAGTCAGAAATGGGAAATGACAGCTAATAACAATCTAACCCCATCACAGAATTACAATTTAAACGGGTTGCTTGAAAAGGGCTTGTACTAATTTTATATATA
>CM056392.1:30791488-30913576 GCA_029718625.1 Synaphobranchus kaupii
GAGAGAGAGAGATAGAGAGAGAGAGATAGAGAAAGAGAGAGAGAGATAGAGAGAAAGAGATAGAGAGAAAGAGATGACACCAATAGAGATAAACAGAGTGAGTGACTCACATCATAGGCCCCTGCTTTGATCTGCTGGTACAGTTTGTGCTGGTCTTCATCCCAGAAAGGAGGGTAACCCACCAGCAGAATGTACAGGATAACACCTGGGACAGGAGCAAGGACAATACCATCACCAAAATGCTCCCGATAGTCCTGTGTGTATACATGTGTGTGCATGTGCGTGTGCGTGTGTGTGTGTGTGTGTATGTGTGCGCGTGCATGTACATGTGTGTGTGTGTGTGTGTGTGTGTGTGTGTATATATGTAGCCACATTGGATTTGAAATGAAACAGTGATTATGAGGTGAAAGTGCAGACTTTCAGCTTTAATTTGAGGGTTTTTACATCCATATCGGGTGAACTGTGTAGCAATTGTAGCCATTTTTACACAGTCCCCCGCCTGCCCCCCTTTTAGGGCACCGTGAGTAATTGAATAAATTAGCATAAAGTTAAATAAAGTCATCATATTTAATATTTGGTTGTATATCCTTTGCATGCCATGACTGTATCAAGGGTATATCAAGGGTCTGAGGTATCAAACGAGCCTCAAACCATCACTCTGCTGCCAGATATGCAGTAGATATGGATGGATCACTTTAAGGGTTGTTTCTCCGACTTATTTTTCCTTAGAATTCAATAGGAAAATGAGTCAGGGGCAGTGGCGACTGGTCATTAGGGGCAAGTGGGGCACAAAAAATTGTGCAAACAAATGATATTATTATTCATTCTCAAATATTATCATCTCTGCTTTAATTTATTAAATATGTATACAACATCTTCCTAAATCGCATATAATTTTTAATATTTTATCATGTTTTTTTATCATGTTCATTGGTCCCTGCCTTGCTGCTTTAGACTGCGTTCTCCAGATTTGTGTCCACTGTAACGTTAGACCGTGAGTGGGGCTAGCCTCTCGCTCACAGCGCAATGTGTGTGTACCGTTGGAAAATGCAAATACGCATGCTCAGAGAGTTACTGTATTCAATGTAGATCACACGATTTTGATGACAAGTGGGGCCAACAGCCCGTAGCCCCACTAAAACGTCATATCATATTTCAGAGTTGATTGGCTATTTCTGTCTGGCGCTAGTGTAACGTAGCAACGTAACGTAACGTTAGTCAGTCAATAAGAGAGGGGATACTAGTACTGTATTATAGCTAGCTAACTTGAGAAAAAAAATAAAATGAAAATGAACGAAGTGGATTATTTACTGAAGCACACTTTTGACACCCTTACTCTGGGTGAGAAATTGGAGGTTAAGCGCCTTGGTGCCTACCAGCCACGCGATATAATCATCACCCAAACTGGAAAACACAACCGCGGGTTTAATGTGGAGTGGTTTTTGAAAAAAAAGGCTAGCTAACAGCTAGCGTAGACAAGAAGGCACTCTTCTGTTTTCCGTGTATGTTATTTGGGGGAGACGGTCCTTGGTCGAGTACGGGTTTCAAGGATTTGATTTATTTTTTTGCCGCAGCATGAAACTGTTAGCTAAAAGCACAGTAACTACATTGTCATTGTAGCTGGCATCTGCATCCTGTAACCTAATCACAAACATTGCAAACATTTACAAACGCAGACTCCGTATTCTTTCTAAATAATTCTAAATTATTGGTTTTTATTTTAAACATCCCCGTATTTAGTCAGTACAAACATACCGCTAACACTTTGGCTCTATTCCCCGCACATTTTCGTAATTCTGGGACCTAAAAGATTTATCCAGGTGTAGAAATGTCTGGTTAGATTTCTAGCTAGAGCAGCTGGTTAACGTTAGTAACGTTAGCTAGGCAATCACGGTAGCTAGCGAACTTATATGGCCAGCCAGCAAGGATGACTTTAAGGAAGTCGAATAACTTAAATTAAAATGGCTTGCCATAAGCTATCGTTAGCTTGCTAGCTAAATGTTAAAACGACTTGCCGTGAGATATCGTTAGCTTGCTAGCTAGCTAACCCAGCATTGCTAAGCAATGGTAACGTTCATGACGGGAGTAACCTTACAGGGGGAGTACATGACAGGGGGCGATTGCGCACGGGAGGGGTTGGAATAGCTAAATTAATATCTAAATTGAAATTACTTTGTTTTTTAACATCTTCCCGCGGCACTGTCAGGATAATCCTGATCTCCCCCTCCTGGAGCACAGCTTCACCTGTTGTGGACCTCACCAGTCGCCACTGACACACTCACTCACTCACATACTCTCACTCACTCTCTCTCTCCCTCTCTCAATGGATAGCTGTTTGTTGACGTGTTAAAAACGCATCAGTAGCAAGTGGGATTACTGTAATTTTGATTACTGTAGTTTGCCTGGTATGTAGCCTAAGTGGTTGGTGGCTGCCCCACCAATTTTTTACATATAAAAACGCCACTGGTCAGGGGAAACAACCCTTAAAGTGTTCCATCCATATCTACTGCATATCTGGAAGCAGAGTGATGGTTTGAGGCTCGTTTGATACCTCAGACTAGGGCTGGGCGATATATCGTAACGATAATTATCGATTGCAATAACGGCCGCTGCCAGCATGTGGGGTATTGCCTTTCTTTTCGTCTTTTTTTCTTTAATTATACCTGATGCGGTAGTAATCTAAACTTCAAAGCCCGTGTGAAATTCTTCCGGGAAAAAAACGTCATCACTGTCTACTGCGTGTTGATAAGATGGACAATCACTGAAAGGCGTTGCACCTTTCATGCGATTGACAAAAACACATCACATGATCACGTGAAAGCTGTATGACCTTGCTGCTGGTTGGTTGTCTTATCAACACTCAATAGATATCAGCGGTGGTGTTTTTTTCCGGAAGCATTTCACGCGGCCTCTGGATGTTTGGATGTTTACTGCCGTATATTGGGTATACTTAAAGAAAAAAAGACGACAAGAAAGGCGCCCCACACGGTGGCAACGGCCGTTATTGCATTCGATAATTATCGATGTTGTATATCGCCCAGCCCTACCTCAGACCCTTGATGACTTACAGCCCTTTAGCCAACCATGTGTTCCATACTATTCCTGTGTAATTTACATCTTAATCTAGTCCCACCCCCAAATTCCCAATTTGGTGCCCTAAAATGGTGGGGACTATGTGTAAAAATGGTAACAATTGCTACACGGTTCACCCGATATGGATGTAAAAACCTTCAAATTAAAGCTGAAAGTCAGCACTTTAACCTCATAGTCACTGTTCCATTTCAAATCCAATGTGCAGGAGTACAGAGCCAAAACAACAAAGAATGTGTCACTGTCCAAACACTTTTGGAGTGCACTGTATATGAGTGTGTGTTTCTGTGTGTGTATGTGTGTGTCTGTGAGAAAGAGCGTATGTGTCTGCATGTGTATGTGTGCGTATGTATATACTGTATGTGTTTGTGTTTGTATGTTTGCATGTGTATATGTGTGTGTGTATGTGTGTGTGTATACTGTATGTGTGTGTGTGTTTGTATGTTTGCATGTGTATATACAGTATGTGTGTGTGTATATGTGCCTGAGTGTGAGAGAGTGTTTGTCTCTGGACTCACCACAGGCCCAGATGTCCACGGGTTTGCCGTAGGCCTCCTTCCTCAGCACCTCAGGGGAAAGGTACCCCGGTGTCCCAGCAAAACCTGTTACACAGCAGCACAGACACACAGCTCAGCTAACAGCACATACACACTGCTCAGTTAACAGCACAGACACACTGCTCAGCTAACAGCACATACACACTGCTCAGCTAACAGCACATACACACTGCTCAGCTAACAGCGCATACACACTGCTCAGCTAACAGCACATACACACTGCTCAGCTAACAGCACATACACACTGCTCAGCTAACAGCACATACACACTGCTCAGCCAACAGAACATACACACTGCTCAGCTAACAGCGCATACACACTGCTCAGCTAACAGCACATACACACTGCTCAGCTAACAGCACATACACACTGCTCAGCCAACAGAACATACACACTGCTCAGCTAACAGCGCATACACACTGCTCAGCTAACAGCACATACACACTGCTCAGCTAACAGCACATACACACTGCTCAGCTAACAGCACATACACACTGCTCAGTTAACAGCACAGACACACTGCTCAGCTAACAGCACATACACACTGCTCAGCTAACAGCGCATACACACTGCTCAGCTAACAGCACAGACACACTGCTCAGCTAACAGCACATACACACTGCTCAGCTAACAGCACATACACACTGCTCAGCCAACAGAACATACACACTGCTCAGCTAACAGCGCATACACACTGCTCAGCTAACAGCACATACACACTGCTCAGCTAACAGCACATACACACTGCTCAGCCAACAGAACATACACACTGCTCAGCTAACAGCGCATACACACAGCTCAGCTAACAGCACAGACACACTGCTCAGCCAACAGAACATACACACTGCTCAGCTAACAGCGCATACACACTGCTCAGCTAACAGCACATACACACTGCTCAGCTAACAGCACAGACACACACTCAGCTAACAGCACAGACACACTGCTCAGCTAACAGCACATACACACTGCTCAGCTAACAGCACAGACACACACTCAGCTAACAGCACAGACACACTGCTCAGCTAACAGTACATACACACTGCTCAGCTAACAGCACATACAGACAGCTCAGTTAACAGCACAGACACACAGCTCAGCTAACAGCACAGACACACCGCTCAGCTAACAGCACAGACACAATGAATTATACAATGTCTGTAACCTAGTCTCTGTGAAAGACTGCAACCCTGTATATGTTTGTGTGTGTGTTTGTGTGGGTGGGGGTTTGTATTACACCATATTTGTGTTATAAGTTGACTGTGAGTGCTACAGAGTGGTCTGTGAGGGTTATATTTCTTTCTTCGATAACATGATTAAAGTGCATTTTGCCATTTTTGTGTTTCATCAAAAAATCGATATAAGGACTAAAAAAAAACAAATACAAAAGAGTTGCCGCATTAGGGGTTCTGAGCGCATTATGGGTTCTGAGCATAACGCTCTTTGTTTATTCAGCCTCTCTGGGGCTGATCTAAATATGGTTTCGCTGGGGCCGTCTATTTTGGACCAGATACTCAGATCCTGATGTGCACTGTCATCCGTGCACACACACCTGGACAGCCTCGCCAGGGGGGGAGGGGAGGGGAGGGGTGTGTGTGTGTGTGTGTGCGTGCGCGCGTGAGTCCTTTGAAAATGCCTGGGAAACAGAAACAGCATTAGGAGAGGCGGTGAAGGCCAGGAATGACCCAGCAGGTGGTGAACTGTGACAGGCCGCTCATATGTTATTCTGGGTGGAGGCGGCGAGCGGGGTGGCAGTGAAAGGTGGGGGGTGGCACCGTGTTTATGATCAGAAGCTTAACGCAGTGATCCCTGGCGAAGCGGCGGTTACGTACCGAACCAAGCCTGCTGATCCCCCTGCACCTCGATGGCCAGCCCGAAGTCGGCCAGTTTGACGGCGGCATTCTTACACTTACTGGCCAGGAGCAGGTTCTCTGGCTGTGGAGGGGGGGGAGGGGGTGTAGTGCCAAGGTTATTATTGTCCCACTTCAAGACACAGACACACACTGACACACACATGCATACATAGAGGAGGGGCACACTGGTGCGTACACACACCGACACATGCGCACATAAACACACACACACACACCCACACACACAGGTACAACACAACTGTGGCAAACCACATATTCAGACCCATACTCACATAAGCACGCACTACACATACCCATGCATAGCACACACCAACCAAAACATATTCTAATATGCATATTCCCTACCACACACATTGATCCCTTCATACAACTACACTGATGCACACTGATGCACACACACACACACACACACACACACCTTCAAACAAACACAAACCTTTATCACATAATAAACACAGCGCATCTTCCCTTGTCCTGTTCTTGCCTGCTCGTATATCTGATCTAGTTATGCACTGTGGAATAATGGCAAAGCATAACACAGAACTCTCCGGAAGGTCAGGGCACAGCAATGGCGATGCAGTAATTACCGCATCACCAGCGTGTCTACAGCGAACATGAGAACATAGGAAAAGGTGATGATGAGAACGGGCCACTCGGCCCATCGAAGCTTCTCATTCAGACAGTCTAGAGCAGGGGGGTCCATTTTTATACAGTCTATGGGTCAAACTCAAGTCCTGGACGGCAAGGTGCCTGCAGGCCTCAGTGGCTGCCCTTCCATCAGCGGCCAATTTAGAGCCCGGAAAGAAGGATTTTGGACTCTTCAGCCAATCACTGACTTAAAATGAATAATTTAAGGGCTTAAACACATCAAAAACTGGCAGACACAACCCCCACGGCTGGAGCCTCACGGTTAAGACAGTATCCAGCACTTCATTAATTCTGCGCTGAAACAACTCAAAGGGTCTCTGCCATTACTACATGACCTGGCAAACTGTCCCCACACATTGACAACTTCCTGATATTTAGCAAAAAAAAAACAAAAAAAACTGACCGTTACGGATCCCTGTCCCGTGGGTTTAGGTTCAGGGTCAGAGTCTGGCTCTCGGTAAAGGTAGACACCGCAAGCAGTGGCGTGACTCTCTTTTTTTGGTTTTATTTTTGAACCAATTCTTATCCCTGACATTGTCCTTTCCTTGAAACGTCGCAGTGGTATCATATTGGCTCACTTCATTCGCAGCTGGAATTTCAGTCGGAACAGCCGCGCTGGCGAACAGGGAACGTTTGCAGCGTCGACGGCTCAGGCTACGGGGGGGGGGGGGGGGGGGGGGGGTTGGAAGGTGCGAGGGGTTGTTCTCTTGCACTGTTTTTGTGTGGGTGTGCAAGCTGCCCCAGATTGGGGAGGCTCATTAATCTCTGTCAGCGGCAAACCCCTTTAAAAGTGTTTTCCTCACTGCGGCGTTCCTGCTGCCCCTCTGCCCCCCCCCCCTCCCCCTCCCCCTACACCAGCCCCCAGCACCAGCCCCTGTGACTCAGACCCACGCGGGGCGCGTGAGCGCACCTGCAGAGAGGAGGCAGGTAGAGCACCTGATCGCTCTGAATGTGTCTGCCATGCCTGCATTGCAGATGCTGCCACCGCCTCCCTCCCTCCCTCTTTCTAACTCTCTCCATAGACTTTCTCTCTCCCTCTCTCCTTCCCTCCTTCCCCCTTTCTCCCTCCTTCTACCTCTCTCTGCCTCTCTCTCCATCCTCCCCTGCTCTCCCTTCTATTACCTCACTCTCTCTCTTGCTCTCACTCTCCTCCCCGAAAAGGGCGATTACAACATCTTTTTTTGATAGAACATCCTGGTGTCTTAAGCAGACCCAGGGTGATATAGGCTGAAATACTGTAGTGACAAAGAAGTCACCTCATGCTTTATGCATTATGGAAAACCAGCAAAAGAAAACACATATATGCATACATGCACAGGTAGGAAAACACACTGTGCATGCATACATACAGCAGGAAACAACTGTGCCTTGTTTTTTGTTTCTCTGCCTCAGATTGCTCCATAGAAAAAACCCTTGGGAACACCAAGGATCACTCTACTCCAATCAGCACCAAAATACCGAAACAACACTCTCCTCCAGTCAGCTATCAGCAACAAAACACTGAGAAACACTCCTCCAATCAGCTGTCAGCACCGGAACACCAAGGAAAAATCTCTTCCAATCAGCAGCAGGCCTGGAAAAATGAGAAGCACTCTCCTCCAATCACCAGCAAGCTTGTAACACTGCGGAACATTCTCAACCAGTCCGCGACAAGCCTTTAATCCCTGGAACACTCTCATCCATTCTGGCATGCTCAGGAACACTCTCCAATCAGCAGTCAGTTTTTAAACCAGTCATCACAACAGTCCTCAGTCTGATGGCAACCCATACACTGAGGGACACCCTCCTCCAGTCTAATCCTCCAATAGCTTTTGTTCGTTACTCAACGTAGCATTTGAAGATAGTCAAGACATTTGCAGTCAGACACATGCATGCACAGCCAAACCATCCACAGATTCCACACACCATTCAATTAATTCATTCAATCAGCACACGATCTACACAATCCATATAGTGATGGTTCACAGACAAACCTCTTCATACGGACATATAGAGCAATCAAACAAACGCATATACACACAAATACACTCACACGTAAACAAAAATGGATAGAACACCTCACGCACACACACGCCCATGCGCATACTTACAAACACAGACCTACAGATGTACACTAAAATCCACCTGTCACTCACCTTCAGGTCCCGGTGCACCACACCCATTTGGTGGCAGTGAAGCACCGCCTCCAGGATCTGCTGGATGCAATGACTGCATGCAAACACCGGGGGGGGGGGGGGGGGGGGGGGTGTGTTAGTTTGAGCAGTGCTACAGTCTCATGCACAGGCCAGGGCAGCAAGGGTTTTGGGCGGGATCAGGTGAGACACCCTCTTGTCTATTCCCATCCTAATCCAATCCATTTCCACACACACACGCTCAGGTCCCCATCTCAGCCTCTACAAAAATCTGAATAACACACCCACATCCCTGATCTTTAACAGCCATTTAGCAGGTAAGAATCAGTGCTGAGGAGAACATCTTAGTCTTTAAGTACTGAGCAACTTCCAAAGCACGCCGCCTTGTTACAAGTGGGGAATGATTCCCTGAGCAGTTTTTTAAAAAGGGCTGTTTGAGATCCTGCTCACAGGACGCTGTAAAGTAGGAGCGTCAAACTCTGGTCCTGAACCACCCGCAGTGTCCGTGGGTTTCTACGTTCAACTGGCAGCCAATTTAGGTCTTAATGAAAAAAAGGTGTGTGAAACCTTTAGCCAATCAGTCTCAAACTTAAGTGCTGAAACACACCAAAAAACAGCCGACACTGTGGCCGCCCAGAACTGAAGTCTGACACCCCTGCTTCACAGAAAAAAAAAAAGTTGAGTTAGTCATGGAGAAAATCGTCACATGAGTCAAATCTCTTGACCTCACAAGTGGAATGAGCCCACAAATGGATTTAGAAATTTATAAATGATCTTTAAAAAAAGCTTAAAATGATGAATTCCTCAACCGGTGAGACCGGTGCACATTTCAGGGGGATGGAAGCCTGAGGAGGAAACAGAGCTCTGTGGCCTGGAGTGGGCAGGGCTTTAGTTTGGGGAGGCGGAGCTTCGTAACGAGGCCTCACATAAAGCACTGCCCTGAGAGAACACCGTTGCGCTAGAACCATTTCGTCACAATGCCATAAGATTCCGTGGCATCAGTCAGTGGTCTGTGGCCGGAAAGGTCAAAGGCCTAGACGCACAACTGAACGCTTGCAGTATCTATATACCTCACGCATTTGTAAAACCAAAGAGTTACCAGCTGTCACTAACCCGTTACCAGGAAAGGTAGGGGTAGGTGTGAATGGGTTGATGGGCAAGAATGCAGAATTTCTTAATTGCCTAAGCAACCCTCACACACTGTATCATACTGTGATGCCTCTCACTTCAACTAAGTCCAACCCGTGAAAGACAGTTCACATAGAGTACGGAGGAAGCAGGAAATTACAGGAGATGTGGGGTTATGAGTGCTCAACCCATGCATCTCCTTACACATACGTATATCTATGTGCAAATAGATATATATTGATATTGATATACATGTAAAGACACATATACGAATACGCATATATATGTACTGTGCATATGCACACATATATCCATATGCAGGGTGCACTTACAGTATAATATATCCACATGCATGCTGTTTCTGCACATAGCAGGCATGGTCACATGCAGGCATGCTGCCTGGGGTCTGGGTAGAGGGGGTGTTGGCTAGGGGTACAATTTTATGTACCTATAGGGTACCACCCCTGTGACCTTTTCAGGCACGTTTTAGTATCTTTTTTTAAAAATATATTTTTTGAGAATCTGGGTTATTCCAAGGTTCTGCCTCAGTCCCCATGGGAGATGCTGAAACCCCCTCCCTCCCTGCAGCATCTCAAATGTGTGTGTGTGTGCGTGCGTGTGTGTGTGTGTGTGTGTGTGTGTGTGTGTGTGTACGATATGTGTACATATATGCGTGTACAGTGCCCACCAGAATTATTGACAACCTCAAATAATATGAGTATTCCAACCATTCCACCTTTATTGTATATCTATATTCACTTTGGTTCAGAGTATTGTGCTTGTATAAAGTTTTCAATTTGTCCACATGGTGGCGCTATAGTAGGTGATTTAAGGGGGAAAACTTAGAAAGGTCATGCCCCTCACATCATTTGACATAGGCCGTGACAGAATATGATACCTACACCCTTTTGAGGGCGCATATTTGAGTCCACTTCGTCAAAAGGCTTTTGTGGGCGACTCACAAACGGGGGCACTTAAAATAGCAGGATGAAACCCTTATTTCCGGGGGTTTTGTTGAGGGGATTCAGGAGCACACAATCCAGAGAACTGTGCACTCATCCGAAAATCTCGGGAAGTAAGCCGGAAGTAAAAACATACGTGTCTATGGTACAAGAGCAGGTCATATTACGAATTAATCTCTTTTTATTTTTGTTAATTATATCTTCATTCATAATCTACACTTTGTAACCATTGTCATATTTAAACTGACTCATATTCTCAATAAAAATAAAAACATTTACAATCTACTTCACTAGTTTGGAAAGAGTTTTGCAGGATTTCTTTCACACACTGCATGCAAAGTGAGGGGGACAGGGCACATAGTAGACAGGGGTCTGAGTGGACAGGGGACAGGGAGCAGGGAACAGGGATCGTATTCGGCCCACGGCCCTAGAGTGATGAAATTTGGTGTGTAGGTCCCTCTCCTCACAAGAAACAAAGAACCCATAAGCTCCACCTACTTAAATTTTCTGCCATTTAGAATTTTGCGAAAAACACTAAAACGACAGCTGCTCCAGACACGACTGGACTGATATGCACAAGACTCGGTATGGAGCATCTGTGGACCAAGCTCTACATGCCATATTATTTTCAGAATTTTGCTAAAACAATATGGCTGCTATGGTGACACGTGCAACACCGGCAATTCTATGCAGCTTGCACAGCTTTATTTTGAGTGGTCTGCCATTTCTGTAGACCAATCAATGGCTGAGATATTCAACATTAAATCTGGGTGCTTTTTTTCTGGAAGTTTGGAAGTGGTAAATTTTATGACATAGTGTCATCAGGTTATGAGGGTAATAAGGTTACACTGGTGAAGGTTTTAGATTCTACAGCTCTCCAACTTTTTCATCTGGCAACAGTCAAACAACTGCTGAAGCAACCACACTAAAGTTTTTGAATAAACTTTACATTCTAGTTTCATTTTGTGTACCCTGTTCTTGTTGATGATGACTAAGGAGTTTTGGCCTGTGTGTCACCTCATATTTATACTCCAGTGAAACAGGAAGTTAAGAATGGCCATGTAACAGTTCCTAAAGAAGCAGGTGTACTTAAAAAGTAAAATATGAATGGAAATATACTGAGATATACAATTAGATATACAAAACAATTAGTTTTGTAACTATTTCCTGTGTTGCCAAAAATTGTGATGTTTTTTTTGAGAAAATATATACATTTTTTTAATGAAAATCTTTTTTCTCATATTTTCAGTATAAGGTTATGCTGAAAAATGACAAAAACATTTTTAATGGCCTTTTTTGCTCATATTTTCCAGGGGTGCCAATAATTCTGGTGGGCAGTGTATGTGACTGCTCATGATCACGTGTGTGTGTGTGTGTGTGTATGTGGTTGTGAGTGTGCACAATATGTGTACATAGAAGTGCGTGCATGTGTGTGTACATGTGTAGGACAGGGCTAGAGTACACTGGGTTTGTACAGACAGGCATTACACAATCCAACAGCAGGTTCTACAGGTTGAGTGTTCATTCAGTCCAGGATAATGAAGCGGCGACACGGCTGAAGAGCTTCGGTACAGAGGTGACAGATTTAAACACGCATGTGATCAGTATTGCTGGAGACAGTATTTGTATAAATAGAAGAAATCTGACAGCTCTGTGACCAAAGCTGCTGTCATCTACAGCTCCGCTCTGGGATTGTGGTGCACCCACTGCCTGTCAGTACAGATAGGGGAGGGAGCCATCAGCGTGAGTAAGGCTGTGTAGGTGTGTGCTGACATGTGTGCGTGTGTTCGTGTGTGTGAGAGAAAGTGTATACGTATGTGTGTGTGTGCGCGAGAGAGTGTGTGTGTGTGTGTGTGTGAGAGAGAGAAAGTGTATACGTATGTGTGTGTGTGCGAGAGAGTATGTGTGTGTGTGTGTGTGTGTGGGAGAGAGAGTATGTGTGTGTGTGTGTGTGAGAGAGAAAGTGTATATGTGTGTGTGTATGTGTGTGCGAGAGAGTATATGTGTGTGTGTGTGTGTTCGTGTGTGTGTGTGGGAGAGAGTGTGCAAGAGAGTATGTGTGTGTGTGTGTGTGTGTGTGTGGGAGAGCATGTGTGTACGTGTGTGTGCGAGCGTGTACGTGTGTGTTTATGTGTGCGTGCGTGTGTGGAGAGCCAGTTCTTGTCATATTATCAGCTGACATGTTTGTGTAAACGTGCAGTGACTGTGGATACAAGCTGATAGCATGGACTTTACGAGAGCCCAATGAGTGGTCATCGCCACTAAAATATATACAGACTGTCTAAGCGCCACAGAGAGTGGGCAAAAGCAACCAGCTTTGTCTGTGGAATATTGGAGTATATAGTCTTCTACTGTGTTTTATGAGACCAATGAACGTATTGGGGGGGAGCTTTGAACATTCCTCTACACAGTATCTTATGAACTTGGTAGAAGCTCGGAGACTGAGACGGTAATTGGAAAACTGTTGGTGAGTTAACCATTTCTTCTCTCCTCCTCCGGTTCTCCTCAGATTACAGCTAAGGTCGCATAGAGTGGAGTCAGAGGAAGACCTTTCATATGCGGCTTTGACAAGCAGACCACGGGCACCCGATTGGCCAGCCGGGGGTCGCTAGAGAGCGATGAAACATGCAACCCTGGCCTAATCCTTCCATACCCTGGGTGACGCGATCTGCCACGGTCAGCACTGGCATGAACTGGATTCGATCGAAGACCGTGGGGGCCCATCCATGCACCTCAACGTGGTGCATTAACCCCTGGGTTTTTCATCAGGGGGTCCACGGACCCCTGGGGATCCTTGAAGGTACTGTAGGGGGTCCCTGGCCAGACGTATATATAGATTTGGAAAAATATTTCAAAATATAAAACCTTTTTTGTTAAAAAATACAACCCTTTTAAAATTATGAATTGGGGTCCCTGGATGCCTTTGAGCCTGAGTGGGGGGCCCTTGATCAGTAAAAGTTGAAAACCCCCCGAATTCACCTTTCATTCTCCTCTCCTGATTGGCCACGTTTACTTTAGACAGGCTTGTGATTGACAGTGAGGAGTGGGCGTGCTTTGATTTATTATCTTTTTTGTCTCAGACGGCAGCAGAACAGAGAGGTGCATTACCGCACCTCTCCTTGGCAGCCAAATAATTTACCGTACACAACACGGGAGAAACCGCCGCCCACTCTCCCTGCAGCAGTCTCCAGCTCAGCCCGGGGGGGGGGGGGGGGGGGTGGGGGTGGGGGGTGTGTGTGTGGGTGTTAGGCGGGGGGATCCTGATTTGTTTAGAAGGTATGCAATTATGTGCTGGGGAGAGATTGGAGACCGTAAGCTATCTGGCTCACAGTGGCCAATTCTCCACAGAAGTAGGCGGGGGGAGTGGGGGGGGCGATGTTTTTGGGACTGCCTCTTCTACTTGAGTCGAACCTTATCTTTTTTTACGAACGGAAAGCGGACTGTCCACCCTCTTTATATTTTTTATTACTTTATTCAGACGGGGGGTATCAGAGAGGGTTACAGATAGAGATGGAGTCGCAGAGGAGAAAGGGCCGTGTCCCTGGCCCCCATTTTCCAACGCGTTGCATTTTTCATGAGCAGTATGCAGGTATCTATACATGTGTGTGTGTCTCTGCACAGAAAAACCTAACAGCACTCATTTAGAGCAATGAACCCATTTCTAATCACTATACCTTGGGGAGAAGGGGGTGGGTGTGGATGGGGGTTACCTAGGAGACAGGGACAGTGCCAAAAGAGAAGGAGGAGGGATGAGGGGGGGAGCAGTCAGTGCAGCAGGAGTGCCGGAGCAGGCAGACAGACAGACAGACAGACAGACAGACAGACAGACAGACAGACAGACAGACAGACAGACAGGCAGGCAGGCAGGCAGGCAGGCAGACAAAGGAGCGCACGCACACGCACACGCACACAGCCCTTAGGGCCAGGCAGCACGCTACCCGCCCTACACATACTGACCTTCAGGTCCCTGTGAACTATGTCATGTAGGTGAATGTGACTGACACTGTCTAGAATCTGATGGATACAGTGACTGCGGAGACAAAACGAAGAGAGAGAGAGAGGGAGGGTGGGGGGGGTGGAAGGGGGGACGGAGGAGGCGGGCGAGAGAAAGAGAAAGCGGAAGAACAGATGAGGGAGGAAGGGAGTGGACGGGGAAAGCGGGAGATGGAGGTGTAATTAGGGGTTGCGGTTGTTGTTGTCGCGGCGAGGTGCAGGAGAAATGGCAGTTTGCGGAGTTGGGTGGCACGGGAGGGCGGGGGAAAGGGACGTTCGGAAGGCGCGTTTAAAAGCGTGATGGATCGATGGAGGTGTGTGTGTGGGGGGGAGCAGAGAGGAACGAGGAGACAAAAACCGTTTAAACGCCGTGACACGAGACCACCCACAACACAAACTAGAGAACCAGGCGTGCTCACGACAACACGGGGCGGGGGGGGGGCCGGGGGGGGAGGGGGGGTGGTGGTGGTGGTGGAGAGGCAAGGAAGTAGAAAGAAAAAAAAGAACATGAAAGAGAAGTAGCAGCACGAAGAGAAGCAGAGAGGAGAGAGAAAGAGTGGTAGAGAGAAAGAGAGGGCAAGAAAAGCAGAATCTGTGATGAGGGTTAAATCGTAGAGCGCGTGTTTGAACGTCCTGCCTGTGGCAACGCTGTGCTGGAGCCGGGAGAGGGAGTGGGGCGGGGGAGAGAAGGAGTGGGGCATACTTGCATATCTGTGTGTGTGTGTGTGTGTGTGTGCACGTGCATGTGTGAATATGCAGGGAGCAGGTGGACCCTCCCATTCCTGTACATACTGAGAGAGGGAGGGTTGAGAGAGAGAGAGAGAGAGAGAGAGAGAGAGATGTGTAGCGCTGTGCAGTGAAAGGGTTAATTGGAGCTGTAATGTGAGTAAGAGCTGAAGCAGGGAGACAGCCTGCAGGATCCACCCACACGCTGTCTACTGTGTGGGCACAATCGAGAGAAAGAGCCCATACACACACAGACACACACACACACACACACGCATCCATACACACACACACACACACACACACACACTACACACTTGCGCACAATCAAACACCCCCACACATACACACATCTGTGGCGAAAACTCAAGCCTGACTGCCACCAGGAGACTAAGGTGCACTGCACACACAATTTAGTTTGTTGCTGCAGTCAGACTTTGTCATAGGAAGTGCGTCTGTGGGCACTCAGCGAACGTGTTATTTTTATATCCTACCACATTACTGTCTGCCCGTTTTTGTGGGTCAGTGGTTCTCAGTTCCTCTTGTGGACGGGTCTGCATGCAACTCCGTCTGCACGACCGGACGGCTGTGGGTTCGACTCCCAGGAGGGACGGGGCCCTTTCACGTTCGCCCTCTTTCAATAAACGCCCCGTCGTTTTTTTTTTTTTGTCGGAAAGCGCTTCAGCTTTTGTCCGGGGAGGCAGTGGATGTACAAGGGGTACAGCCCCACACATCTACTGGATTCCTAACAAGAAGGGTGTGGGTTTGGATCCCGGGTGCCAGCGTGCCACACTTCAGCTGTGAAATGCAGTGCTTAATTACACAACCAGTGGTATCCTTGGTTACGACGTAAGATACCAGCTATGTTGGATAAGGGCATCTGCTGATAATTATTAATAATAATAATAATACCATACCATTAATACGTCATTGACGATATTAGTGTCCTTGATGGCGCTGTTGGAAGAGAGTCGCTACAATGCGTACACATTCACACAAGACTCACACACATTCAGATACACACACGCAAACATGCTTACATATAATATCCACGTACTGGGTGGGGCTGTGGAACACACTATGACAGAGTGAGGTGGGGGGTGTCATAGTGTGCTGAGTGGCGGTACTGCTAAACGCTCAGGGAACGCTTAGGGAACGCTCAGACCCCACCCCACCCCACACCTCACTGCACACCAAGGGAGGCGTCGCCAACAGCGACAGGCCAGTGGCCGAGCAGCGGCCACTCGTCTTCCTCACAGGGGAAATGTGAGAGAAGCGGTAGAGTGCAAAGCACTGTGATCTCCAGAAGGGGGCGATAGAGAAACGACCTGCTGGGTGCGTGTGCCCGTGTGTTTGCACACGTATACATGTGTGCTGTTGTGTGTGTGCGCGTCTGTGTGTGTGTGTGTGCTTAGTGTGTGAGGGAGAGATAATTAGGAGAAGAGGAAGAGAGAGAGAGAGAGAGAGAGAGAGAGAGAGAGAGAGACAGAAAGAGAGGGAAAGAAGGCAAGGGGAAGAGGGAGAGCATGCAGCGAGCAGTTGGGGTCATTGATTGGGAGACAGACGGACGGGCGGACAGACGACAGTTCTCCCCTGCTGAAACTTGAAACTGGGGGGGGTTCTGATCCGATGACGCCTGCGGTGAACAGCCACAGAAAGGCCTGTGGGATCCCCTCAGCACTCAGTGACTGCTGCACAGAACCCTGCCCACGGCCGAATACACACCCACCCCTCCCTCCCCGCACCATTCAATCCAACGCAGGAAATGTCATAAATAATACATTATATAAGTTCATGATAACGCAACGATTTCAGGAGAGGGGGGGGTGAGGCAGAGGAAAGAAAAACAGAGAGAGAGAGAGGGAGAGAGAGAGATATAGAAGGATAGAATGGGAGCACAAGGGAATAAGAAGAAGAAGTGGAAAATGGATGACAGAGAAGAGAAAGAGCGGGGGTAGGGTGTGGAGGAGAGAGAGGAGGAGGAGGGGGAAGAGGGGGGGGAAGGGCTTCACCGCGCCTACCTGGCGTCGGCTTCACTGTAATACTCTCTGGCTACAATGTCTTCAAACAGCTCCCCACCGGTCACCCTGTAACACAGGAGTCATGCACAGCTGCTATTTACACATTCATATATTCATCACAAGGGATTTATGATAGCAGAGCACAGAGCCGTGCGCTAATGTGTGCAATATGGGAAACGTGTGTGTGTGTGTGTGTGTGTGTTTGTGTGTGTGAAGTGTGCATGATTGTGTGTGCATTTGCGCACGTGTCTGCGTTCGCGTCTGCATGTGCGTGCGACGAGCACGTGCGCGCGCGTGTGTGTGTGTGTGTGTGCATGAGCCCGTGTGATTTCACGCGGGACTGTGTGCGCGTATGTGTTTGTGCCTGCAAGTATGTGTGTGCAAGCATGTGTGCGCACATGTATAGATGTGTCTATGTGCGTTTGTGGGTGTGCGCACGTGTATAAGTACGTGCGTGGTTTGTGTGTGTAAATGTGTGCGTGTGTGTGTATGTGTGTGCGTGCTTGCTGTGAGAGAGAGCGGGGGAATCCTCCGAAACAGAGAGATCCCGGGCCTTTGGGGGGAAACCCCTGCTGCAGGATTCTCTATTGCTGGGCAACCTGGATCTGTTGCTATGGAAACTGGCTCCTGCTCGGCGAAGGGGGGGCAAGGAGAGGAGGGTGGACGTGAGCGGAATGCAAGGGGTTGGAGCGCGCGGGGACATTACATCACAGAGGGAGAGAGGGATGGAGGGAAAAGTAGATAAGAACCGGGAGGGGGGGGGGGTGTGTTCCGTTTCCACTCCGCAGTCACTCACAAGTCAAAGAGGAGGTAGTGGAACCCCTCTTCTGATATGCTGTCATGGAGACGAACTAGAAGAGAAAGGGGGAAGAGAATCATTTCATCTCCATTACCCCGGCACAAAATCTGGGACACAGAATCACACACTTAAAATACTTAAAATATACCGCCCGACACGTACAATTTACAACATACAATTGAAAATGCACACAAAAGAGAAAGCCCAATTGTGTAAAGTGTGACTGATATAAAGCTGTGCAAACAGATAAAAACCTAAATATAACTTATCAGATTTTACACAAGCAAAGCTAATATGGGGCAGAAAGACTGGGGAGAGAGGGGCAGCCTAGCTAAGCGGGTCACAATCAACATCCAGACAATTTTTGGTGGGTCGCAAAGACCCGATTGCCGGTGGGATAAAATAATCAATCTGGAGCTCAGGTAGTATATTCAGCTTTATTGCAAACAGGCTAACGTTTGCAAACAGGCTAACTCAATAACAGCTTTCGCAGGCTAACGTTTGGACACAAACCCACCCAACTAGTTATCTGTAAACCTGATGAACCTGGTTTGACTGATGAAGACACCGCACGTGTCCAAATGTTCGTTTGCAATAAAAGCTGAATATCCGTGAACTCCAAACTTATTATCTCAGTTTACCGTCCCGTTTCTGAGCAGCACCGGATCGGCGTGCTATCTGGCAGAATGGCGGTGATCTCCGTCCTGATGACCGCTGGTGGATTGCCAATTGATCAATTTGGCTAATTTTAATAATTTGTTCGTTTTAAAACGCGCAACTCTGCCGGCACCCGTAGGGAGACGCTAGAGCCAATCGTGGACAGGACGGCTTCAGTCAGACAGGATAACGGCGTCTCATCGCCCATCAGCGATCCGCCCGCGTCTACACAAGCCCAACATGCTAACTGCAGTGTGGTAAGAAGAAGCGGCTGGTGACTTGTCTGTGCTCTCCTGAATCCACAGTGGAGGTTGCAGCAACGGATGCTGATAAAAATACGATTGGAGAAAAAGGGGCAAAAAAGCGACAAAAAGCTTTTAAAGGATATTTTACAAATAATATTGGCCACATTTCTCTTATGTTGCATTTCTCTTCATGTATTCTGACATCTTAAAGAATGCCACATCAACTGAAGCAACTGACTGCTGGATCTCAAGGCACCCGGTGATATGCCGAAATTAAACTTTTTTCATTGGAGAAATGCGGCACCACCGCCACGCACTTTAGACACACGCCAGAATAGCTCCTTGATGTGCCGTCAGTGATTCTGCAGCACCCAAAGGCACCCAAGTGTGGGGAAGCACGCTGCCCTTCGATAGGTGCTTTTGAGAGGACACCGTTTACATGCAGACTGAAACTCAGACCGGTGACAGGTGGCAGGTGGCAGGTGCTTAGTTCACAGATGCAGGACCACAGGGTGAGCACTCAATGGGGCTTTACAGCCTGAGACTACAGGTGCTTTCATAAACCCTATTAATTATCCTCAATAACAATCAAGGATTAAATGGACTTGTAACAGCTCTAGTCCACGTTCCCTTGCCTCCCCAACACACACACACATACAATGCACACACACATGCTCATACGTACAGCGTCTACACACACACACAAATATACATAAGCATACACACACTCACATGCTTGTATGCACACAGACACACACACACACGTATATACACACACAAATGCATACGCACTGCACAATGCACACACACACAAAGACATACACATACACGCACATGCACATACACGCACAAACACAAACATTACACTCATTTGGCAGATGCTTTTATCCAAAGCGACGTACAAACACACAAACACAGACGCACATACACACAAATACACACTTACCAATATTGGAGTGCTTAAGCAAGCGACAGATACGAGCTTCACGCTCCAACTTCTGATGATCTGAGGAGACAGTAAGATTGAGATGTCAGAGAGACAAAGTCCCAGAGAGAGAGAGAGAGACACAGAGACAGAAGAAGAATAAGAGAGACAGAGATGGGAGATAAGTAACGGTAAAAGTAATACATACTGTACATAAATAGTGGAGAAACTATCTTTAATATATGCCTGAAATTGCCTCTAAGTAAGTGATAATAATCAACATGTTAATTTCCAGATATGGAGGCATGCATATTGAAGCTGAATAACCATTTGACGCATGGACTTATGGACCATTTTTTCACCCTGGTCTTTTGTGTTTTTAAAAAATCCATAATGGAAACAAGTCCACAGTCACGACCATGGACAAATGAGTGTCCTCATGCACGTACAGAACACAAACACAGCCGATTTAGGCTGGTGATCAAATACAATTCATTGCTCCCCTCGTACCCTCCCAGGACACGAAGGAACAAGGGCGCACAGGCAAACAAGTACGCACACACATCACTCGCAATGCGCTATGGGCCCCGTAGGCTTCATTACCTCACATTACAGGGAAGAGAAACGGCACACGGACACTGCAGAGATCATTATTCGGGAGAGGTGCTTGGGAGAGACCGGGAAGCTGGGGCTACTAAGTCTCTTGGTTCAGTCATTAATTCACATGGCTTCTCATACCATAGTTATGCTCAACTATTCCTCTCTTTCCCTCCCTCTACCCCACAGGTTAAGGAGAGGATATCTGCTTGCCTGGCTGACATCTCTGAGTGGATGGCTAGGCATCACCTGAAGCTCAACCTTGACAAGATGGAGCTGCTCTTCATGCCATACAAGACCTCCCCACTTCAAGACCTGTCCATCACCGTTGACAGTACCATGGTGGCTGCCTCCCGCTCTGCAAGGAACCTGGGGGTGGTCCTGGACGACCAGTTGGACTTCAAAGAGCACATCAGGGCAATGGTACGGTCCTGCAGGTTCCTCCTGTACAACATCAGGGGGGTTTGACCGTACCTGACCACCGACTCCACCCAGCTTCTCGTCCAGACTATGGTCACCTCACGCCTGGACTACTACAACTCCCTCCACGCAAGCCTACCAGCCTGCGCCATTCTGCCCCTACAACTGGTCCAGAACGCGGCTGCTTGGCTTGTGTTCAACCTCCCGAAGTTCTCGCACGTCACCCCCCTGCTGAGGTCACTCCACTGGCTGCCTGTTGCGGCCAGGATCAGGTTTAAAGTTCTGACCCTGGCCTACACTGCAGACAAAAGTACAGGCCCCTCCTACATGCAGGTCTTAATCCAGCACAACACTCCAGCTCAACCACTTCGCTCTGCTGCAGCAGGGCGACTCGCACTTCCTTCCCTCCGTGTCAACGGTTCTCGCTCGTCCCGACTGCGGAGCTTTTCCACCCTAGCTCCCCAGTGGTGAACGGACTCCCCACTCCTCTACGTTCTGCTCAACACTGCCTGCTTTCCGTCGTGGTCTGAAGACACACCTCTTCACACTCCACCTTGACTGATCTACCAATCTAGGACCATTTTCATAGTACTTGTTTCCTGTTTAACTCTTGTTTGATTTTATAGTTTAGAATGTATAGCTGACTTACCCATAGCTTACCGTGTGTACTATATTCAATGTTCACTACTAGGGATAGCTGCTACATTATGAGAGAGATGTGCTTTGTCTGATCTGTTCTGTAGTTGCTTCAATTACCTTCTGTATGCACTTATTGTACATCGCTTTGGATAAAAGTATATGCCAAATGAACATAATGGAATGTAACTACAATAAACTTGCATCATTTCTGAGTACCATTTTGGAGAGCAGAGTATATCAAGCAGAGTATTTGTTTTAGCCCAGCATTATGACACCTGATTCAACTAATTAACTAATCATGGTCTTCAATCAATACCTTTATAAGTAGAATGGGCTAAAGTAGTACTGGGCTAAAACAAAAACCTGCAAAAAAACATCACCACTAATATCTATTGGGTGTTGATAAGCCAATCAGCAGCAAGGTCATATAGCTTCCATGTGATCATGTGATGTGATCACATGGAAGCTGCAAGGCCTTGCTGGTGATTGGATGTCTTATCAACACCCAATAGATATCAGTGTTTTTCCCCGGAAGCATTTCACGGTCAGGTATAATTAAAGAAAAAAGACGAAAAGAAAAGTAATACACCATATGGTGGCAATGATCGTTATTGCACTTGATAATTATCATTGCGGTATATCGCCCAGCCTTACCGGAATATTTACATTTGCTGTCATTAACTAATGATTATTGTATGAGTGAAATGTGTGGTAGGAAGTGCTGGCCCTTGTAACATAGCCACGTGCCCTAATTGTAAAGACCATTTTTCAAGCCCGTTAACAGAAATGCATCATAGAACTGCCAGCCAACTGAATTCTTTCAACAAACGAGTCACTACCGACAGACAAACATTACCATTTCAGCTCAGGAACAATTCCAACTGGACATTTTAACTCAATCTGTGTGCATTAAGTCGACAAGAAAAAGACGCAAAAAATTTGAAATGCCAGCTGGCTTTTCACAATACCACAAATCAATGTGCTCAGCAGATTGGCAACACCAGTCCTAGTATTTTTGTACTGCCTATTTTTATATTGTTATGGGTTTAACCAGCATAATCACACACAAAATCATTATTTGTGGGGCATATTAGAGTCCCTTTCATGTTTAAACATTGTGTGTAGAGGGCATTAGCCAGCCACCTCACAGACAGTACAGTGAAATGAGGCCTATTGCACCTAAATGAGAGCAGATTCAGGAGACAGGGAGCAACATCAAAAAGCACCTTAGACACAGAAGTCTCAGAACAAAGGTGAAAAGGGAAACGCAAGGATCAGCGCAATGGCGTCCTCTTCCAACTCCAGACAAAATAGCCACCGCTTCCCAACACAAAATCGAGCCTCCTCACCCGATGAATCACACATCTCCCTCTGATCCCCACCCCCCCAATCACCATGGCGACCAGAACCCATCTCATGCTGAGGTCATTCCAGGAGGGAGGAATGGGTCAACGGCGACGACTCACTTCCTGGATGGGTTAAAAAAGGAAGCTGATTCATCCATAATTCACAGACCGTTGAAAGCTATTTTTTGTCAGCTGAGAACAGCCGCCGTCTTGGCTGCTCGCACCTGACAGCCGGCCACGGAAACGGAGAAGAAGGCAGTGACAAGTATGGTGCCGTTACCAGAGCTTCTGAAGTTTCTGAGTAAATACGACAGGCTGGATACATCACTGGTCAGACCCCATGCCATTCAATTCATATTATATAATAAAAAGTGTGGGCTATGGGATTTGATAATGTCCAGTGACATACCCAACCCTCTTCTGTA
Source organism: Synaphobranchus kaupii (assembly GCA_029718625.1). Lineage (NCBI taxonomy): Eukaryota > Metazoa > Chordata > Actinopteri > Anguilliformes > Synaphobranchidae > Synaphobranchus > Synaphobranchus kaupii. Next base: position 30,814,673 of record CM056392.1, read on the forward strand.
CTTCTGTTTTCCATGGCGAGAGATGAGGGCCGAGCTGGGAAGGGTGTTGGCACCAGCGTGCAAGCGTGCAGAGCTGGGACAAGTCACAGGTCTCAAGTCTCAGTCGCGCAGACAACTCAACAAAAGAAAAAACTCTAGCCGGTATTCACAAAGCGCCTCAGTATAGGAGTGCTGATCGAGGATCAGATTTCCTCCATCCATATCCTAACCTTGTCTGTTATGAGCTTGAAGGCAAGACTGATCCCAGATCAGAGCTCCTACTCTGAGGCGCTTTGCGAATATGAGCCTCTGATATTAATGTCCTTTGGCCAAAACTGCTCAAGCCTCGCATTATCACATTATCAGGTTCATCAGGAGGCTCGAAACCACTCCTGTATGTGTCCTTGAAGTCTACATCCCTTAATCTGCAAAAATCACACTTCTGTCCCTCTGGAACCCCCCCGATCCCCCAATAACATACAGGCAATGGGAGCTCTGCGGATGTCGGCAGCAGCGACGGGTGAGTTAACGCGCAACGTATACTGACAGCGCAGCGGCTTGGAGCATTAGCCCCTCCCCAACCCTGACCAGACACACACACACACACACACACACACACACACACACACAAACACGTACACACAGATGCACAGCGCTTCTGATTGGTTGGTACCACAGAAAAGCAGCATTTGGCTACGTTGCAACCAGTGGACTGAAAAACACGAGCTGACAAGCAAAAGGGACAGTGAGCCCAGGACGGCAAGCAATCATGAGAAATGTTTACCTGTAATCTATAGAATAACATTCTGAAACCCAGCATTGTGGTTTCCCCTGTTTGTGAGTGTGTGTGAGTGTGTGTGTGTGTGTGTGTGTGTGTGTGTGTGTGTGTGTGCGCGTGCGTATGTCTGTGGACCTCCAGCATCATGGCTAAAGCCAACAACAGCCATAAACAAAGGAACATGTACACAAGCTAAATCAACAGCTATTAGACAAAAGTCAGTTCTGACTGTTTGCAGAACAGGCCTCTTCATTCCCTCCAGAGCACAATGAGATGATGAAGGTCCTGCCAAAACAATTACAATTTAGACGATTGTTTTATCATTATTTACAGCAATACCGTTTAATCATTATTTACACGGTCCAGTGATGCTGGGGAATTGTGCAGGGCCACCGTCAAAAAAACACAGTACACGTGAATTGGGTAAATCCAGCCATTCTCTGCTGCAACGCAGGTGCCGATAAGCATGTACACTGACCAATTGTCATCCGCTTTCAAGCACTGCCTCGTGTTCTCATTGGCTGCTGGGAGGGTCTACTCTTAAAGCCAACCTATTGAGGTACAGCACAGCCACTCTCTCATTAGTTATACTCCCTGTCAGTCACCACACCCCTGACCATCCCCTCACATTTGCTCCAGTTCGTTCTCCCTACTGATCACATTAACCCTTTAACTTCCTGCATACAACATTCATTCCCAATCACCATCTACTGGGAGACTCTTTCCAGTGTACATTTAAAATGTATGTTAAAGTCTGCCAAAGCTCAATATTGCCTTAGATGGAGTGTGTTAAAATGAAGTAGGACAACATATGCTTTTGCATGCTTCAACACACACACACACACACACACACACACACACACACACACACACACACACACACACAGAAACTCTTAATATAACCCAACCTGGATGCGAAAAATGCCATCACAATAAACGCCATTGTACTACATGCGCTGGCTTCACCCCACAGAGGCAAGATCACTTCCCTGGGGATGGATGCCATGGCATTAAATGTTGGAGATTGTTCTGTTGGAGATGTTGGAGAGTGTCCAGTGTGGGGGGGCTAAGGGTGCAGACCCTGAGTAAACTGCAGCAATTAGACCAAAATTCAAGTACTCCTGTAATAATAATAATAATTATTATTATGGTAATGTTGTCCCTTGATTTTCCGCATGCCTTTAATGTCCACAGATCACTATAAACTAAAATAATAACAGCAGATAAGCTGTAGCACACAACTACCCAAAGTGGGAAAAACAGTGCAGTGAAAAGACACAAAGAGCAAACATAACGCCAATATAACTGACTCCCATTTCATAAGTTGGTTAGAGCCAGCTAGCCTGTCAGCGTGCGCGGAGAAACAGCTGACAGATGTGGCAGGGCTGTCCACGGAGCTCACATAGGCACTGTGCTTCCCAGCTCCCCATTTTAGGACCAGTTCTTTTTAAACGTTCTTTTCACCCTGCATGTAAATAATACCGGTGAAAATGGAGATACTGCTGAATATCTTTTATAAACAGATGATACTGTTATCTACACTAGCACCCATAATATTGATTAGGGTTTTTTTTTAAATTCAAAGAAAATTATATAATATTATAGTGTATTTATAGTGTATATATTATAACTAAACCAGTGCAATTTCAAAAAAGAGCAGTGGGTACACTTATAAGCAATGTTTTTAGCATCCCGCAAGAAAAGAGTTGAAAAAAAAGTTGAGTTCAAGATACGTTCCTTTCAGTTCTGGTCTATGGTGATATTATCTACATACAGGCATCAGTATCTGTACTAAAAGCCTTAGATACTGTGAAGTATTAAGTTTCATGACAAATGCAAGACACCTGCAAGCTATATGCTGTGGTAAATTGGACCTCATTACATGCCTGAAGATTAAAACAGTTTACCTTTGTCAAAAGTCAATTTTACTGTGGACTACCTCCTACTTCAGTTTCTTTTAGTCCAACGTTTTCATTATTAGACCCTTCTTTCACTATCTTTACTTTTATGCTGAATACAGATGAGGACCAAGGAAGGGAAACAAGCTTTTTATTGCTATGCACCTTGGCCATGGAACAACTTACAGAAAACTCAAACTAGAAAAACTGGTTTCACTCAAACCTGCCAAATGGCCATTTTGGGACTGAATGCAAATGTTTCTGAGAATTTTCCCCTCTTTGAATTATATATTTTAGTGCTTGTATTTACTTTAATATATGTATTGTGTTGTTTTGTAAACTGGTCTCTCTTTCCAAAGAGATTTGAATCTCTGTGAGACTAACTTGGTTAAATAAAGGAATAAATGGAAATTAAAAAGCTGAGAGCACAGACTGAGGCCCATTCTCTGGGGCTGATTCCACCCCCCAATTCCCATAGAGATCCATTCAAATGCAGAGAGGTTATAGTATCGCTTGTAAGAGTACCAGAAAATAAGATATCAAGAGTCTTTTGATGTTGCTGGGTCACAGACATCAGGAAGTCATGGCATGCAAAGGATATGCGACCAAATATTAAAAATGATTACTTTATTCTACATTATGTTAAACTGTCCAATATTTTTTGATGCACGAAAATGGGGGGGGGGACTATGTACAAAAGGTTCTATAATTTCTAAACGGTTCATCTGACATGGATGAAAATACCCTCAAATTAAAGCTGACAGTCTGCACTTCAACCTGATTGTAGTTGTATCCTTTCAAACGTAAAGTGCTAGTGTACAGAACCAAAATAACAAAAAAAAAGTGTCACTGTCAAATTAATTATGGTGCTCACTGTATGCGCATAACCTGTGAAATTTTTTTTTTTTTCTCCATGTTTGAAGATTCTTAAGCCCTCCCAGCTGTTGTGATGAAAAAATTCTTACAGCATTTCTCTTCACATTTTCCTTGTTAGTGTTTCATTTCATGTACCGTTGTTTAATGTATTTAAATTGAAATAAAGATAATGGTTGCCTGCCAAAACAACACCGACAACATCATCAGCAGTATAATAACCAGTAATAACACATTTAGATGCGATTTTCAGCTGTGCTGTTAATGCAACCTTTACTCTGACAGAAAGATTTTAACATCCACAGAAGTCAAACAGTTCACTCACATAAAATATAGCCTAATTATGTTTGTTTTAATCACCTGCCCTTCTCACAGCCAGAATTTTTGCAGTCTCACAGACACTGATTAGCATTAGCCTTTGATGGCCTTATGATAATGTGAACATGCTAATATGGGGATGCTGCTAATCTGGTTTAAACCAGCTTGGAGTGACGCCATTGCACTTAATGGATTCGGCTGAAGCGAAATGTCCACGTGCCAGCCGGGATAGGACTGCAAAAGGCACGGCGTTTCGACGCTCCAAAAGTCAGAAACCCCCCCAGGCTTGACAGAAACACCGCCAAAGATGGGTTTTCGCTGACCGTCCAAATGATTGCTGACGGTTGCAAAAGGAGCCCTTACAAATCGCAGGAGATGAGCTCATCTCCAACTGAATCTTGCCAACATCAAAAAACTGCATCCCAGGAAGACATGTAAAGCTAATAAAAATAGACCATGTTATTTTTTTTAAATCCAGAAAATAATTAATGGCAGACAGTATGCTGTGGTGAGGTGTACGCCTTTAAATCGGTCAGGGTATAGTATACACAAGAGTTGGGAGAGTGAGGTTTCATGAATCTCCTAATGGGTGGAGCTACCATGAGCAGACAATCAACCAACCAACTAATTTGGTCCAATCAAAAATGTTTGCTTTCCACAGCTGAACAAAATTATTGGTTAAAATCAGAGAGGTGCTGATGGCATATGACAGCTTGACCCATTTTCGATGCGTTTCATGAACTGAATGTGAAACATTATCTCACAGGACAATCAAGAGTTCAAGACATATAGTTTTTTGAGCCCGACCGATATATCGGACGACCGATATATCGGGCCGATATTTGCGTTTCTGGACCTTACTGTATCGGTAGCCAAGGATGACATGTGGCCGATATGAACGACAGATATAGCCTTTTTTTTTACACTGACACGTGGGCGCTCCTAGCACTCCATGTAGTGGTTCTCGCCACAGAACTATAATAGTGTTCTTGCTACCCTCAACATATCATGTGACATGGAATCTTCACTCAGTCAGAGAGCAGCGCTGCCACTGGAGGAAGACTCACTGAATGAAAGAAAGGAACAAGTTTCTCTTGCTAGCTAATTGAATATTGTCAATAATAATAATGTATTAACACAACAGTAATGTTAGTCATTCTTTAATTGTGGTCTTAATAAATGTTTGCAAACTGCCGATGAATGTAAACTACGATAACATTGCTAGCTAGCTATAGGCAAGCTAATAAGCTACCAGTAACGTTAACGTGAGATGCATCCACAGACCTCGTTGTGCTCTTTTACTTAGCACCATTACTTAGCTAATGTTATCATTCATCAGTAGGCTACCGATTGACATATATAACATATATATTTAGGACAGTGTGCATTTAGATTCACCCCATATTTTAACTAACAGAGGCATTTATTTTCATATCGAATAAATTAATGGGATTAACGTGACCGACTTAAGGTGACGACGATGTTTGTTTTGAATAGCTAGCTAACGGTAGATAGCGAATGACAGCTCCTGGGGCCTGTTTCACAAAGCTTATGGAGTTGGCTGAATAACTGCACTGAGTAAAACCCGGAAACCTCCCAAATCTGGAACATGGGACTGAAGAAATAGAGCTGTTCCGGGTTTTTACTCAGTGCAGGTTATCAAGCTAACTCAGTAATTCTGCTTCGTGAAACAGCCCCTGCTCAGCTAACCACTTATTGTATGTCGCTTTGGATAAAAGCATCTGCCAAATAATTGTAATGTAAAAAAATTTAATGTAGGATGAGAGGAGAGGAAAAACCTTATTGGTATGGAATCTGTTACCAATCATCAAGCTAACGTGAGCTAAGGGTTTACACACTAGGGTTTTAGTTTCAAAATGTTTTCGTTCAGAGGTTTTCGCTAACGTTACCTTGACCTGTTTGTAGGCTACACATTCCTCGAATGCATTCTGTTCTGTGGTTTTCGAAACCTAGAATGCGCTCCACCCAGCATGTTTCCTTGATAACAGATTTTATCTTCTGCATTGCTTGTTAACTATCGACATTTAACGTTACAGTTGGGAAAGAAAATTATAAATAAACAACATGGATCATTTGCCGCTTTCCAAGTGTTTACGGAGATGCAACGCATCTCCTCCTCCATCCAAGTTAAGCCACAATTGGTAGCCATAATAATATAGATAACATATGATAATAATAATAAAATAAACATAAATGTTCAACTGTCAAATTAACTGCAAAGATGTTAGACATTCCCATGAAACTTGGGAGTACCATTCTTTATTTATGACCCAAGTAAAATGATTCTACATGTAGGTTTCAGTAACCGATCCTGTACACACTCACGGCTAAAACCAGTTAAGGGTTTTCTAAACTCTTCCGATCCTAGCTCCGAGGGGTTTTAAATTGATGCGTCGTTCGGGGAACTAGCCATTTAGTTTGGTTATTTTTTCCCCTTGTTAGCCAACATTATGTGACCAGACAGAAAGCGTCGATCGGCTGTAAAATAGGCCTCCTGTAACCTTTACTCCAGTTCTTAATTATCAATCAAGCAGCTAATTAGCGGAATAACAAATATCAATGAATAGCTAGCCTATAGCAAGTTTTTCTGTGCTAGCATTTTTCTTTGTGTCATAAAATGTGTAGCACTTAAATAGCCTATTATTTTTATTTATTCTTTATTGAAATGGTCAGTAAGTACTTATTTTGCTATTTATTTCATTTCTATTCTTTATTTGATCACATTTATAAAATTGCTTGATGATGTCGATGAATCGTGTTAATATTATAATAATTTAATGATGTAAATTTTTTGGTAATAAAGTTATTTGTTTAAGAAAGAAGTCTTTTGAGTACCTTTGCATAGTCATATTGGTGCTAAATCTGTGCACAATCCACGTAGAAAAGGTCTATTTTCATTCAAGCTCAAAACTTCACTATATCGGCTGCCATATCGGTAATCGGTGAACCCCCCCCCCCCCTCTATTATCGGTATCGGTCTCAAAAATCCCATTCGGTCGGGCTCTCATAGATTTTCATCTGCAGATAATTATGCGTTTGAGATATCATGCTTCATGGAATGTTCTGCGCCTGAGCATTATTCTGTACTAAGTGTTATGTAAGTTTCAATTTGTTTTTCTCTCAGTCACTCCTGGTGTCTTGGACATTACAGAAACTTATTGGAGTTTTCTAAGGAAATTGTCAAACAGAATCCTGTCATTCTAAGTACTGCTTGGCTTTCAATATTGATTTGCATAAGTAACATTCAAGCACTCTTCGCAAAAAAATAACAAATACATGCAAACCTCAATTCTGAAAAAGTTGGGAAAAAGTATGTAAAATGCACATAAAAGCAGAAAGCAGTGATTTGTAAATTCTCTTTTACATGTATTTAATTGAAAACAGTACAAAGAAAATATATTTAATGTCAATCAATCAATCAATGTCTTACCTTATCATCTTTATTGATTTTTGTAAATATACACTAATTCCGAATTTGATGCCAGCAACACGTTCCAAAAAAGTTGGGACAGGGGCAAAAAAAAAGAAGAAAAAAGACTGGGAAGTTCAAAAAACAACTGTTTGGAACATTCCACAGGTAAACAGGTGATGCTATCATGACTGGTATAAAAAGGATATCAAAAGACAAAAGATCTTATTTTAACCTTCTCTTTTCCTCTCTCACCCTGAGCTGCAGATTACTCCGGCCCGTCCCCCTCTCACCCTGAGTTTGCAGACTGCTCCAGTTATGCCCCTCACCCTGAGTCTGCAGACTGCTTCGGACCCGTCCCTCCTTTGGTTTATCCTCCCGACTTCACGCAACCGGAGTCCCAGATGCATCACCCCCGCCCCCTTTGAACTGATGATTGAACTGATTATTGAATTGACTATTACCATTCAGTCTACCTTTAGTCTAAACCGGGCCGGCCAGCGAAGGATGGGCACCCCCTCTCTAGCCAGGTTCCTTCCGAGATTTCTTCCCACTGGGGAGTTTTTTCTCGCCACTGTTCAGTGTTTTTTTCTCCCCTACCGAGGAGTTTTTTACCTCATTTTGCTGGTTGGGGGCTAAGGCCTGGTTTTTTGCTCAATTTTCCTTCTGTTTCCCTGTGCAGCGTCTTTGTGACAGTTCTCTGTAAAAAGCGCTATACAAATAAAATTGAATTGAAGGTACTGGCCTTGTAACCGAAAGGTTGCAGGTTCAATTCCCAGGTAGGACACTGCCGTTGTACCCTTGAGCAAGGTACTTGCTTCAGTATATATCCAGCTGTAGAAATGGCTAATATGTAAAAAATGCTAAAATAAAGTTGTGTAAGTCGCTCTGGATAAGAACGTCTGCTAAATGCCTGTAATGTAATGTAATGAAAAAGAAAGTTCTGCTTGCATGTACTTAATGATAGCATAGGTGTCAACCCATACCGTTTTTTGCACTTTTTCAAAGGCATACGGGTGTATAAGGTTATGATACGGGAAATCTAGTCCAATACATTTATTTTTTTTTTTTTTTTTTTCCAAACGTTTTCCAACATAATTAATTCAATTGCAGCAAACATATGTTCTTTCTCCTGCTATTCTCTCTATTTCTGAGGCCGCGGGAAAAGCAAGTAGCAGGACTGATCTAAAAATGCACCACAGACACAGTAACTTAGCCCACTACCTAACAACTATCTAAAGTTAGTTAACTTAGCTAACATGGTTATCACTGGGCAATGTTCATGTTTATGCAGTTTTTACCTAAATTAGATAATGTTCCGTGACGTTTTAATGTGGCTATATGACTCAATTTAGCGAAGTTACTACAAGTGTCATTATAAATTAATTCATGGCTAACGTAGCAGTCTTTAATAACGTTAACTGAAACGTGGAAAAAAAAATACTAGGGCGTGGCTTGATAACTCGAGCCCAACCCTTTCATACCTTTCCCACCCCCGATTTTGGCTTTTTTTTTTTCTTCCTGATTTTTCCCTTTTTCTCCCTGATTTTTCCCTTTTTCTCCCAATTTGGTAGCCAATTGGACCCTATGCAATTCAATTCCCCCCATGTAGCAACTGCTAGAGAATCTCCGCTACAATCCCTTTGTCCGGTAGCAGAAAAGAGGGGGCCACGTCCTCTTCAGGGCGCGACTCCTCGAGCTCATAACCGTGATTCCAGCTCTCCCGGGGCTGTCTTATGTGCGACGATTCCCTCCGAGTCCCTCCCCCCACCCCGGGAGCAGCCGCCAATTGCCGCTCCCTCAAGGCACTCGGATCTGGCAGGACCGGGGATCGAACCCCCAATCCTCGGGGCGCAACCGCACAGACAGAAAGTCTGCGCCTTTGTCCGCTGTGCCCCAATTTTGTCATTTTTTGAACCGCAAACGGAGGAGTGGTTGTTTAGTTACCCTTTAAGGGTTGTTTCTCCTGACTCATTTTCCTATAGAACTCTATGGGAAAATAAGTCAGGAGAAACAACTCTTAAAGTTATCCATCCATATCTACTGCATATCTGGCAGCAGAGTGATGGTTTGAAGCTCGTTTGATACCTCAAATCCTTGATGACTTACAACCATTTAGCCAACCATGGGTTCCATACTATTCCTGTGTAATTTACATCTTAATCTAGTCCCACCCCAAATTCCCATAGAGATCCATTGAGAGAGGTTATAGTATCACTTGTAAGAGTACCTGAAAATAAGATATCAAGAGTCTTTTGATATCCTTTTAAACCCAGTCATGATAGCATCACATGTTTATCTTTGAAATGTTCTAAACAGGTGTTTTTTTTAACTTCCCAGTCTTTTTTTTTTTTTTTTGCCCCTGTCCCAACTTTTTTGGAATGTGTTGCAGGCATCAAATTCGGAATTAGCTTATATTTACAAAAATCAATAAAGTTGATAAGGTAAAAACATTAAATATCTTTTCTGTGTACTGCTTTCAATTAAATATATGTAAAAGAGAATTTAAAAAATCACTGCTTTCTGCTTTTTTGTGCATTTTATATACTGTACCATACTTACCAACTTTTTTGGAATTGGGGTTTGTAAATGCAAATGTCTTTCTGTATTATAAACAATATACGATGAAATACAGTATATAAATGTTGGGACAGTTCAACTCGTACTTTCTTTTCTCCCTCCCCTTTCTCTCTTCTCTCTCCTCTCTAGCCCCCCTCTCCTCCTCTCTCTTCTCATCTCCCACTCGCTCTGCCTCTCTCTGTCTCAGTCAATAGCGCCAGCCTCAGAGCCCTGGAGCATGGCAGCTTATCTGTCCAGCCCCTCTGGCTCACATCCAGATGCCCACCCACGGAGTTATCATCAGCTGCTTTAGTATTACGACTGATGGCTTCAGGAGTTTCATCTTCATATGTGCCTAAAAGGCACTTAGAACTCAGCCTTTAAAGGCCTTAGCGCTTAGCGCAGTCCAGAGCCTACAGTGAGAGCTTTGAATCTCAGCTACGTGCCGCTACTATGACTGGGAGTCTACAGAGTCGGGATGTGACTGGTATCCTTTGGTTTCCTGCCAGGGCTAGACTGGGTTTTAACAAGCTAGGGTTCCTCCAATTACAGCTACATTAGCATTAGTTCCATCTCAACCATACACAAGGCACCCTCTGGCAACCTACTGTCATCAGTGAGAGAATGCACCTCTCCTACAATCAGGGGTAGCTCTCTCCTGTATTATTGTGAGGCCTGTATGGGGTAAAATAGTCACTGGCTCTATCCTATAGTACAGTGTGGACTGTAGTGTAGACAGGGAAAATGCAAACTGAACTTTGGCCCATTTATGACAGAGAACTGAATGTGATCACAGCGAGTTTGATTTAGTCACCAATCAGCACCAACCGTCCCAAGTACATTAGACTCGTTGATTATGATGTAGAGTGCAGGCTTACCTCTGGCAGAGAGCTTTTTGGTGTTGATTATTTTAGCAGCGTACTCCTGGCCGGTGCACAGCTTGACACAACGGCGCACCACTGAAAATGCTCCCCTGTGGAAAGAAAACCAGAAGGTTTCATGGTCAAATGACCATGGAATCAACAAACAGGATCAGTCCGCTGGACTTACATAGCCAGAAAAAGTTCGCAAAACTACCGACTACCAAGGATGTTTCCTATTCCAGAAATAGCATATTCACATCTTCCTACAATTTAATAAGAGCACAATTGTTTTGTTTTTTTGGCAGGTCCCATTCCCTCTCCATTGCAACTTTGGCAAGGTATTTTTTTTAAATGGTCACAGAATTCACTTCAGAATGAAAAGGAACGGGGTAGTCAAATCTTACGAGATACGAGACCAGGTAATGAAGTGCACTGAGTGCATCCTGCCCTGCACCCTATGTCCTTGGACATCCCTCCGACGGCTGTGTTGTGCACTGCGCCCGATCTGGTTTCCCCTAAAGCCCTGGTTCTTGAAACTTTTTAATATTGGGACCCAAATTATAAGTACTTTTAAATACGGGACCCGTCAAATAGACAGCTAACCCTAATCCGACCCAAAGCTAAAGGAACACGGAATTGGGGCAGGAAGACAGGTTAGACCAGCCCGTATGGTGAAAGTATCCAAACACTGCGTAAGGCTCGGATATACCACTTGTACGGGCCTGTGTGGAACGAGACAATCATTGAACATTCGAGACAGAGGACAGAAACGGAGAGGACGCGCCGTCACGGTTCCGTCACGACTCCAGACTAAGACTGATGAAAGTACAGAAACTCATACGGCTAAAACTGCCTTTCAAGCATTCATGGTGTGAGAGACTGTACAGAAGGGGGATTTTTATAATGACGTTTCCTGCACAGCTTGCATAAAAGAACCTCTTGGGACTCCAGCAATAAAATCTGATGCGACTGATCATCCGGCTGATTTTTATTTTATACATTGTTGCTGTACGGTGGAACATGTGGTGTAGGATATCTAATATTTAGATATAGGTTAACTACCCGGCTCCTCCATCTCTTGCTCCCCCCCCCCCCCTCCTTCTGTCTCTCTCTCACTCAATCACCCCCACAAACATCAAAGATAAACAGTCTTTGTCATAAATGACCCTTCTTCCCCCCTCCTCCCCACCTTAACCCAATCAGGGCAGAGATGCCCTCCCTGTGGAGAAAGGTATTTATGGGGGGCCGATGGAAAGAAGCTTCAGTTCAGTTTGGAGTTGGTGAATTAAGCTTTTCCTCTTATTTTTGTGGTGGTGGTTACTTTCATTCCTGTTCAGCTGGAGGGTAAATAATATTGCCAATTTCTGGCTTATTGGTCTCTCTCTCTTTGCTGGTATATGGGGTGGGATGTGGGGCAGGGCGGGGTAGGATGGGGCAGGATGGGGGGGAGCAGGGTGGGGTGGGATGTGGGGCAGGGCGGGGTAGGATGGGGTGGGATGTGGGGCAGGGTAGGATGAGGCAGGGTGGGGTGGGATGTGGGGCAGGGCGGGGTAGGATGGGGCAGGATGGGGGGGAGCAGGGTGGGGTGGGATGTGGGGCAGGGCGGGGGTAGGATGGGGCAGGGTGGGGTAGGATGAGGCAGGGTGGGGTGGGATGGGGGGGCAGGGTCGGTGGGATGGGGTAACTTGGAGCGGGGCAGGGTAGGGCGAGGCATGGGTCTCTGTACTGGTAGGCAGCTTGATGCAATCAATGTGTTAGCAAATTGCTTTTCATTAGTGTCTGCTCTGACCCAGTCTGTCTCAAAGGGCGCATTGAGCTGATTTATGGAGTTGTTCCTGTCAACTGATACTTCAGATAGACAGGCAGGCTACAAACACACACCCACACACAAATGTATGCACACACTCATAGGCACATACAATGACATACACAGACACACACCCTCTACCCTCCACCCTCCTCTCTCTCACACACACACACACACACACACACACACACACACACACACACACACACACACACACACACACAAAGACATACATACATACACACACTCCCATACATATGTACACACATACAAACACACAGGAACATACAGAAACTTGCATGCACATACACACACAAAAAAACATGCACACACAAACACATACTACATGCATGCACAAAACACACATGCACATACAGATATGTGAACACACAAGCATGCACATACGCAAATGCGCATGCACACAGACATGCATGCACAGTTGCACACGCACAAACGCAGACAAACATATGCGCAGAAACAGAGACGCGTGCAAGGACACACTTGCTAAAACTCACAAACACACAATGGACATAAGACACAAACACATTTCTGATCTATCAGTAAGCACAAATGCTAAAAGTGAGAACAAGCTTTCGTTTGTGAAACGGCAGAGCTGCTATTTGCTTCACGCAAGGTTGCGCCAGGAAATCAACCAATGCTAGAGCACTTCATCTTGTGTCTTCTCCTGTTGTGGCCTGACAGGAGCGCTGGAGAATGGAGATGTGCAAGTACACACTTGTATAAAAAACATGGTAAAAGTCGTACAACTCAGGCCAGTACAGGACTAGCCTCAATCACCAATCATCAACTACCAAGGAGAGTTTCCGATTCCTAACCTGGCCAGAGATCTGACAATAACTCAGATTTATGCCATTCTATTCTATTACAGATCTATTCGCAAAGCATGTATGCCAATAAAGTAATTTAAAAACAATTATAAAGCGACAGTCTTACGTAATTTCCCGCCCTGTCGTAGGTCTGTGGATGAAACCTTATCAGATACCGTGTAAAAAATGTTTGTTTGTTCCGGCGTTACAAAATTCCTACGGATACATCACATTTTACAATAGTTAAGTTTGCCTGTCTTTTTTAAAAAGCAAAACAACCAGCAATAAAATCTGACGGTATTCGTATATCGCCCTTATCAAAGACAGATGGAACTACCGAATAGAAATGCTGAAACAACTTGTTTTGTATGGCAAGTTAATAGACGGAATCTCGAGAAGGACTAGCTGAACGTTATTGCACAGGAAGCGGTATCTGAAGATTAGAGGCTAAAGTCTGAGCGACGAACGTTCTCTGTAAAAAGTGATCAGGAAATGCAGCATTTTGTGGGTTTGCCCAATTTCGTTTACTGTAAGACATTTTGGTCATACTGCCGCCTGATTGTTTTGCAGCAATGTAGAGCCTGCATCCTGGAGTTTGTGAGCGCGGTGGTGGGCTGGTAATGCGTTTCTGTTTATTTGTTTGAAGCCCAAACAAACGAAGATGTATGCGCCACATTTTTGCGCGTTTAAATAAATATTTACGACAATAACACCATAAACGGTGAAAAATCACTTGCTTGTAAATACGGTGTTGACGAGATCTGCCAAATACTGCTACTTGTTTAATTATGAGCAGCTTTCTCAAATGTCACGGGGGACACACGCGGCATATTCCGATCTCGTCCTGTAGACATGCCTATAGAACGGCTAACTCAAGGTGAAATAGCTTCGGAATCGTATCAAAGTGCTGCCTTAACCACGGATTCTCTCTTTACTGTTTCTGCCTTCATTTTCTGCAAGAGAATTCCCTAGTAAACAGTCAGCCAAGCGTGCAACATCTCCTTCCAGCCCATGCACTCACACTGATATACACACATCCTTCACCATATCACGTTGCCTACTGTAGCAGCCCCGCATTAGCGGCAGTTGGTTGGATAGCAAGCTAAACTGTTTTAAAATTAGCATCTTAAACTCCATTCCTGTCACATGCAAATTCATATGAAATATTTACAACCGTTGCCTGATAAAAACAGTAGGCTATAGTACCCGTTATTTAGATCATACCACAAGCAATGTGGTTGCTTAAAATTCACAATTCAACAGAAAACAAGGCAAAATAACGCAATATAATCTGAGGGGAGGGGAGAAAAGTAAATATCCATAACGTCAGGCAGAGAGCATGCTTCACCACAGACACACATATTAAAGACACCAAACAGCCGCCTCAGTTTTGACAGCTCAAAATGTCACTGTGTCCCCAACGCGTTGCACAGCAAATTGCTATGGAGCAGAGAGCTAACTTACTGCTAGAGCAACAACGGAAAGTAGTGGGGACAGGTCAGCAAAGCTCTGAATTTTTCTCCTGTTCAGCCAGGCTACTTTTTCAGGAAAGGTGTGTGTGTGTGTGTGTGTGTGTGTGTGTGTGTGTGTGTGTGTGTGTGTGTGTGTGTGTGTGTGTGTGTGTGTGTGTGTGTGTGTGTGTGCGTGCGCGCATTTGTTTGTGTGTGTTTACAACTAAAAGCTTTATTTTGAGAATGGTAGCTAGCCAGTGAGCTATGTGAAATTGTGCAAGTGCAACGCGCTGTCACCCCTAAAACCACCATCCCCACTAGAACGAACACACTAGCCTTTTTTTGCTCACAAGTAGGCTAAATAAATTGCAACAACCAGCTGCATTAGTGATACACTTAAAAGCAATATTGATAACATAAATAGTATAATGGAAGCTTACTTTCCGAGCTCTTCATACAGCTGATATTCGTCCGTAAAACGTGTACAAGTTGTGGTTGCCATCTCTTCGTCTTTTCGCGGGGCTTGGGACTGTTGGAAACGTTGTCTTCTACACTATAATTAGTTTATATATTTCTGCGGGCGTTCTCTGGGTTTGCGCCGGATATCTGCTGTTGATCGCGCGTAGATATGTAGTAAAGGAGAGGTTTGCAGGCGAGCTAACTTGGCAGCTTGTCTCTCGCCCTCTCTACGCGTGTCGTCCGCTTGCAATACGCTTGGTTGCCGCTGCACAGTCGAAGCCCTTTTCATGGAAAACATAACGGGTCTTGATTGCCACCAATCGGGGGCTCTAGTCTGTGCAACTTCTGCGTGGGCGCAGGCTGCATCACTCTATTTCCTTTTAGGGACTAATGTACCAAAAAGGTGCGTGCGTTTCGTATCGGAAAGCTTATGTAAATGGCGTTGAACGGCTACCTTACTAAAATAACAGCAATGATCTAAAAATACAAATTAGCTGGCCTTGAATCGTATTATCTGATGTGCAGACACGGATCCGTCACTTGATATGTTGTGATTGTATCCCACCTGTGTGTGTGTGTGTGTGTGTGTGTGTGTGTGTGTGTGTTTTGCTACACTGGTATATTTTCCCTGTTAGGCCCTTGGACATTGTGATCACGGTTGTTGCACATCAATACCATCCTGAAGCACGTACGTTGATACCCGTCTATTATAAAATTGGCCATGTACTCTCTAGGACGGTGGTTCTCAACCTCGGTCCTGGGGGCCACCTGTCCAGCCACAATTTCAATCCCTAACGAGCGATATAGTTATAGCATACGCGACACGTTCTTACATTGCCCTCTAATGGAGAGATGAGCTTAAGCCACAGCCTGCTTCTGCGCGCCCAAATCCAGTCTCTTGCAAAGTAGAAGAGATCACGTGTTAATCGTGTAACAATTTACCTACGGTTTCAAATACAGTGCCTGCAAAACGTTTTTACCTCCCATTGCTTACATCTCGTTTGCTGTTGAATAAAGTGAAATTAAAATGTAAATTTTTTACTATAACCTCGAAGTGAAATTAAGCATTTAGATGCCTTCAGAATTATATTAAAAATAAAAACCCGAAATTGACTTAATTCAGTGTTCGCCCCTTTGTATTAATAATCTAAATTTGGCCAGGTGTATTCAATTTTCTTGAGATAGCACACTAAATACATTAATAACGTCCCCCTATGTTGATCTGGAATCCACCAGTGTTCAATTGCATGATTGCAGAATAAATATAAACGACTTTGTGAGGTCTCACAGCTGAAACAATAGATCAGATCATTCATGCCGTCAGGAAGACCAAGGAACTGACCGTGAAACTTTGAGAAAGTTGTTACAAGGCAAAAAGCTGGAGAAGGTTATAGAAAGATAATATTTGAACTTTCTTTTGAGCACCGTATTCACACCATAAGGCTAAAAGTAGCTCCTAACTTGCCGATTTAGGAGAAACTCATAAAAATCACGGGCGTGTGAGTCCTAACTTTAGGACTCTAATTTTTTAAGAGTAATTCACAAAGCATTTTAGCTCTAAAACCAGGCCCTAAATCTGAAAAAAAGTTAGGGGTAGTCAAGAGGACACCTAAGATAAAATGTTTTGTGAATATGGCCCCTGGTCTCTTTGGGGGAGAGGCTAGACAAAGAAGTTTGGCAGAAGCCATGTGACAGACCCTGAGCCTGTCCAATTAAATTGGAATAAAGCAAAGCACTGTTTGGCACAAACCAAACACAGCCCATAACCTAAGCGACACCACCCTTACCGTCAAGTATGGTAGGGTCAGCATCATGCTATGGAGTTGCTTTTCAGCAGGAGGTACTGGGAAACCTGTTGCCATCAAGGACAAGATGGATGCAATCTGTTTCAATCTGCAAGAAATGAGCTTTTAGGGATAAGATCCATCCTAAAAATCTTGCCAAGTGAGCTGTAATACTGTCCCTTTTACAATGAATCCTCAGACAAATAACTCAAAAATCAGAGAAGGAATGAATATATTTATTATTCATTTATAGGCACACAAAATTGACACAAAAAAATCAAACTCAGAAGAGAAACTCAACTGGGAAAGTAAGGACAGCCAACACACTGTGATGCCATCGACAGAACGGAAAAAGAACCGAACCCGGCGCCGTACTCGCAAATCGCATATCTCTTAAGTTAAAAGTGCAGCTGCGTTAGAAACTGCTTCCAGAGCGCAACTTAATATCAGCTTGACAATAAATACCCAAACAATTCACAATAAAAAAACTGCTACTTTAATAAAAAATAACCACAGCAACTTCTAACCGTGCATTTGCAATGCCAAAACTGAATTCCAGAGTACAGTACACATACATTTGTCATGCACAACTACTTCCTGTTCCAACTCTGAAGAACAATTAAATCAACGCCTCAGAGCGCTCACTCTGTAAACCGGCAGCATTGGCAGTGCAAATGGAATGCACGAGGCACACTGAGGTTAGACTCCCTGAAATGTTTCCCATCAGTGTGCGGCAGAGAGAATCCGTCTTAATATTACAGTGGCCGCTGCTCCGGTCCTCTGCAGAACTAGTGAAGACAAGGTCATGCACTGGAAGAGAGGGATGGTGTACTGGCTCCTGCATTAAAAATGTACTGTGGACAGACAAAGATGGCCACTTAGCCTAACAAAATAAAAAAATAAAAAGTTAATGCCCATGCATGCAAAAAAAACGTCTAAGCATCCACAAAAGGCCTGTGAAAATCTCTCGGCACTATACCGCCGTGCCTTTAGGCAGTTCTGAATCACGCTTTCTTGAGTTCACGGCTGTCGGGTCTTCCTCATTCCACACCGCAGGACCTGTGCTGTGCCGACAGGGGAGTAACCGTGGTGATTCTTACCCAGAATGCCCTGGGTCAACAGGATGAAGTGGCATCAATGTATGTGTCTGTATGTGTGTGTGTGTGTGTGTGTTTGCATGTCTGCTTATGAACGACTGAAAGTCCTCTCCCTGTATGTATAGTGGCAGGTGCTTGTCAGTGCTTCCACCTGTTGGTCACTCTCAGAACTGCACAGCGCTGGGCTGGATGTCGAACTTGGACGGGTCAAAGGCCTGTCCTTTGAAAGGGGAACCCTCTGCATCCCAGCCCTTTTTCAACATGTTGTGTACCTTCTAAAAACCAACACAGATAAAGGGGGTGAGTGTCAGTTAGCAATCAAATATCAACCTCTGGCCACATTTCACAGGAAACCAAACTCCATTATTACAAAATAACATAATTGCATCGTCACACAGACAACAAATAGGTACAGGTAGACACGATTATGAATAAGGAATAATTTGCTCAATTTTCCTTCTGTTTCTCTGTGCAGCGTCTTTGTGAGTTCTCTGTAAAAAGCGCTATACAAATAAAAATATAATTGAATATAGACCAAGCATTACAGTATGTTTTTAGTCTGTGCACTTTGAATTTGGTGTTTAAAATCCAACAAGTGCGCACGCACATGTAGGCACACACACGCCTGCATACACACACAATATCAAAGAGAAACGCACTGAAACACACGCACGTACACACGGTTCCCCCGTCTCACCATCTTGTGGCACACACACACACACACACACACACACACACACACACACACACACACGCACGCTTCCCCTCTCTCACCATCTCGTGGCTCTGTGGCTTGCCCTGCAGTTTTTCTGCTGGTAGTCGAAGTTGAGGCGGTCCAGCACGGCGTGCTCCTCCTCATCCACGCTGGCCATGGAGCGCTCCCGGTTGATCTGGTTCACGTCGATCTCCTTCTCGCCCTTCAGCACGGCGCTCCACCACACCTCCCCGC
This sequence comes from Synaphobranchus kaupii, assembly GCA_029718625.1. Taxonomy (NCBI): domain Eukaryota; kingdom Metazoa; phylum Chordata; class Actinopteri; order Anguilliformes; family Synaphobranchidae; genus Synaphobranchus; species Synaphobranchus kaupii. Next base: position 30,833,745 of record CM056392.1, read on the forward strand.
TCTTACTGAGGGACAGCTGGGAGGAGGAACGCACACATTCACCTCCTCATTCACCTCCATCTCACCAAATCAGGTCATAATGCATTGTTCATAAAGCGTCTCAGAGCAGGATTTTACCCCACCATTTTCATCAGAGCTATAACAAGCCATCACTGATCCTAGAGCAGCACTCAATGGTTGTTTGGTGTGTGGAGACTGGATTATGTGGGTATAGAATATGTTAAGTATGGCCGTCTCTGATGTGTTTTTTTTTTGTTTGATGTGAATGTGTGGGTCCCTTCGTGTGCATCGTGTGTAGTTCACGACGGTATTATATGTGTGGCGTGAGCGTAGTGTGAGGGTCTCTTGTGAAAAGGCCTCACAAGTGGCATGTTTCTCAGGGTGTGGCAGTCTCACCAGCACACAGTGTCCGGGCTCCAGACTCCAGAGTGAGTTCTCAGTGTTGATCTTGTGAGTGAGCTCCCCCTCCATCAGCACCGTCTCCGCCGGGCCCTCCCTTATGGCTATGCGCACGCTTCCTGGCTGCAGACTCACCGACACCTAGAACACACATGACCAAACTTTACCAAAACTCAAAGCCAAACCTGACCAAAACCCATCACCAAACTCATCACCAGACCTGCCAAACCTAACTAAGCATCACCAAAGCTCACCTTCACCAACACTTACCAAGCCTCATAACCAAACCTCACCAAAACTGATTACCAACACTCACCAAGCCTCATAACCAAACCTCACAAAAACTGATTACCAACACTCACCAAGCCTCATAACCAAACCTCAACAAAACTGATTACCAACACTCACCAAGCCTCATAACCAAACCTCACCAAAACTGATTACCAACACTCACCAAGCCTCATAACCAAACCTCACCAAAACTGATTACCAACACTCACCAAGCCTCATAACCAAACCTCACCTAAACTGATTACCAACACTCCCCAAGCCTCATAACCAAACCTCACCTAAACTGATTACCAACACTCACCAAGCCTCATAACCAAACTTCACCAAAACTGATTACCAACACTCACCAAGCCTCATAACCAAACCTCACCAAAACTGATTACCAACACTCACCAAGCCTCATAACCAAACCTCACCAAAACTGATTACCAACACTCACCAAGCCTCATAACCAAACCTCACCAAAACTGATTACCAACACTCACCAAGCCTCAGAACCAAACCTCACCAAAACTCATCACCAGGGCTCCAGACAATCCTATAACTAAGCCTCACCAAAAGTCTTCACCAAACCTCACTAAGATTCATGACTAAACCGCACCAACACCTAACAAAACTTCACCAAGCCTCATGACCAAACCTTATAAAATTATACAACACTCCTGGCACCCCTTATTTATTTATTTATTTATTTATTTTTTATGTACAGTATGTATCTTAAAGTTGGGATGATCTATTTTAGATACTCATGCTATTATATATATTTTTTCATTTTTGGTAATAATTCTCTGTTTTTCCTGAAAAGGGTAACAATTTACAGTCAGTTGCACCTATACATTTGTAGTTAAATTGTAACTAATTTGGTAACTTAGGTTATTAAGTGAGTAATTCTAATGTAGGTAACATGGAAGAACAGTTAGCGGTATTCATAATTACACATGTGAATATTCTGAAATATTTTATTTCCACTCATATGCCACATCTTTATGATACACAACAAATAAACCTTGCGGTTAATTTCACAATGTGTTATGATATGGAATGATTTCATTTCAGCAAGAGAAATGTAACAGGGCTGGCCTTGTTTCACGTGTGTAATTAAGAATACCACTAAATGCTATTCCATGTTATCTATGTTGGAGTTACTCAGTAAAACCTCATGTTACCAAATTAGTTACAATTTAACTACACAGTTCAGTGTTTCCCCTAGATTTTTTTTCAGGCCGGGTGGTGAAAGTGCGCCATTTTGCGTAGAGGCGGAAACTATAATTACACCCTCATAATAGCGCTGCCATTGAAAATTTTAATTAGGCCTAAAGGGAAACCGAAGCTGTTTTGGCAAGGGTTTTTCCCGATACTATTTTGATCATTCCCGCATTCTGCGGTAAGGGAAATATTGCAGCTACATTTTTAAAAAAAGAATAATGTAAAAAAAAAATTTTTTTTCATTAAAATTATTTATTTTCCCTCTTGTTCAAGCCGGGGCGGCACGTGAGTTTGGCTGGGCGGCCCAACGGTAGGGGAAACAGTGTAGTTATAGGTGCAACTTAATGTAAAGTGTTACCCTAAAAAGTTACATGAATATAACACGATACACACATTTTGGTACGCTTGTTTTCACTGGCTGTGTTTGTAAAATCTGCTTTTAAATTCAACAAGCATTTTTTTTAAGTAAACCTTATAAAAATTTTTTTTTAAAAACCTCAGGGCTGCGTCAAAGCACACCGTTTTATCTAGCATTTTAACTAGCTGTAACTGTACAGGGACCTAAGCAGCACTCTGAAGGCTAGCAGTTTGAGCTAGGCCAAGTCTTAGCAGAAGCAGGTGAGTGTACTGAGTAGAAGTCACCTTGGGAGAGGCTGGTGTGCTAACCTGGAATGGCTCATACTGCAATGCATCAACAGAGCTATTCATATCCCAACTGTGCTGAACTCCATCACGATTCATTCTCTCCACAGCTAACGTACAACATACACTTTCATGCTAAAATTCTAATTTCAATGCAAACATTTCCCTGTAATGGCCAAAGGGGACAAAAAAAGACAAAATACATCAAACGCAGGTTAAGAACGGCAGAAAATGTGAGGCCGTCTCTTTTGGGATTACCTGCTTGCCGCGTTGGACGTGTGCGGGCACATGCACCCGGATCTCCACGTCGGTGTAATCCTGAGACCAGCTGTAATTGTCTCTGACGGCGCCATTATAGCTGTCTGGGTTAGCCTGGAACTGCTCCTGCCCACTGACAAAAGCACAAATACACTGCATGAACATGGGTCAGTCCGTGTCAAATCAGATAAGGTTGTTGCAGCACCATCTCAGATTTTGTTCAAACCTTGTCTATATCATGAATGGGTCCCAAAACCAAGGCCTGTAAAATATTTCTGTTCAAACAAGTTCTGTTCAGTATGTTTATTGGAATAGAGGGCATTTGAGATGGGAACTGTGTCTCCGGTAAGGTCCTGGATATTGAAAATAAGTGAAATATTTTGATAAAACCTGTGGTATAAGGAGGAATAAGTGGTATCCTAAATGGCCCTCTCAAGCTCCAGTGGGAGTATCTAAATTTGTTTCCACATAAAAGGTTGGATGTGACATGTACATTTTACAGTGTACATGTAAGAAAGCTATATATGGAAATTGTACTGATATGCATGTTGAAACATGTCCACACAGTGAAAATCATCAGTATATGCCCTTATATTCACCAATCAGTGAATAATGGAACATAGGGATTCCACTTATCAAGAAAACACCAAGCATGTACCCAATTCAGTCCTGTTGTTCAAGTTTTATGGTTAAAGGGTGATAGTTTTCATCACATGTAATTTCTAGTACATAATTTGCTACATTGCACATCATTTTCAATAAAGTTATTTGAATTTTTTATTGAGTATCTTATTCTTTTTTAAATATGGGATATAAAATGTAACCACTCCATTGAATATAGCATCTATCAGAGTTAATGCCTTTTTCTATAATGAGGCCTTGATAGTAAAGAATATAGCTTGCATTAATGACCTATAGTAAAATGAGCTTACAGAAAACATGTATTTGTTTACTCTAATCAATATTTCAGGGGCTGGGACACACATAAGTAGAGATAATAAGGGAAGACCCTGCTTCTTCATTATGGACATTTTTTTCCTAGAGGTAAAACAATGCCTTTAACTATGTGTATTTATCTATGAAGGGAACGTGGAAGAACATTGGCACTTCGTACACTAAATGACCATACATTAAGCTATTTACACATACATTTTCATGTTCCTACTAGCTACCCCACATACCATTTTGGTCCTATGAAAATGACCGAAAAATGCTACCACACCTTGTTTTATTCTTAATATCTTCATGTCCATTAGTGGTAGAGATCTCAAATATTGGCACAAAATTAATAAAAGAATGTATTTTAAGAAAAAATAATGATTGATACCATATGGGTACAAAATAAATGGGTTTATAATACCCTTAATATCACTCGTTTAGGAATTTTGCACTTTTTTCCAAATCTAGGGCCTTATAAAAATACAATGGCATGCAGTACAGGCTTTTAATGGTTCAGTCATACTGAGAACATGTTTGTCTTCCATCCTACAAGTTTGGTGAGGCTAGGAATAATACTTTTCAAGATATTAATGCCCAAAGATGGCTTCCCAGATACGGCGTTTTTGAGAGTGTAAAAATTCAAAAATATCAAGGGCCAAAAAAATATAAAAACACTGGAATTGAACAAAAATATTTTACAGGCCTTAGTTTTGGGACCCAAACATTATATAGACAAACTTTGAACAAAATCTAAGATGGTGCTGCAACCACTTTCCTGGATTCTGTCTGATTTGACATGGAATGACCCACATGCAAACCAAAAAAAACACACACAAAAGTTTAGTAGACAAAAGCATATGGTAACAGAAACAGATAAACAGTACATTTTTATCCCTGTACGCCCTGATAATAAATGATATAATATGAGATGATCGTCAGTGAATGAGATGAATTACAAAAAGGCTGGCCACTAATTAGAGGCAGTCCTTTCACTCATGGGGTGAGCCATCATCAAGTCTTTGCTAATATTATGTGAAGTAGGACTGTGTGTTTCCTTCAGAAAGTTAACTCACAAGGCTGGGCGGACTGCACCCGAGCTGGGCTCCAATGGCTCGCCCTCTGGTGGTGGGGCAGCGTCGCTGCAGACAGGCTCTGGGTTTGAAGGCAGAGCCTGTTCAACTGCTGGGGGTGGGGCTTCTGCTGTCTCCTCCACTTCTTGAACTGCTGTTGCTGCTGCCTTGTCCTCCTCTGCCTGTAATACTACCTCCTGGGCAGCAGGGGGAGCAATCCTCTTTTCTCTTTCCCTGAGTTCTGCCTCCTGCAGAGCCCTCTCTCTGTCCTGTAATGCTACCCTCTCAAATAATTTGAAGGTCTAGAGAGAAAGGGCACCAGATGTTAAATATTCAACAAAAAAGCATCGAATTATGTGTGACCCTAATTGTGGTATCCAAGATACAAGAGAACATTTGCACAGTAGTGGAAAAACTTTGCTTGTAACGAGACCATATTTTTACAAAAAAGAAATAGAAAATTTAAGATACCTAAAGCACTCTTTAACAGCATGTCAGCAATGCAAATGCATAACAATGATGAAAACAGCTGATTTGAGTAACTAGCTGGCGTGGTAAAATTTGATACTGTCCTTATCTGGTGGTTACCGCAAACCGAAGGAATGAACTGAAATTCAATTGATGAATTTAAAAAAAATGCTAATAGTGTTCTACAATGATTTTTCAATTGACGTAGTGAATTTGAATTAATTTCCTGAATTGAAATGGAATTGACCCTAAACCCTGGTCAGCAGGGACAACCCCTATGGAAAAAGAATATGCTGCAGGCAGTATATTGTAAATATATCAATATTATATTCACAATATATTTAAAATATACTGCAGTATATTACATATCCATAAGGGAAGGCATGATTTTCTCTTGTCAATCTGTGAAAACACTTTACTGCACTTCATGTCACTAATGCGTGAAGTATCGTTGACAGTAGTTCAGGAAACGTTAAAGTGTCATGTTATCTTTGCCTATTCTGTGACTGCAAGGTGGAAAATATGCAGCTGTTATATAATATTAGGTTTCTTCGTTCAATCATTGTGTATTGTCTTTGTTCCATGCAATCTCAATTGTGATAATATTAGCATATCGACCAGACCTGCAACAGCAACGATGGGTGCCTAATGTAGCACTTATGGGCTGCCACTAATGGTTTATTTAAGTAAACCATTAACAGTTAGCTCTTGGCTCTTACAGAACTGCAGTCTGTTAAACATACCAGCTAGAACTAGTGCTAATGATCTGACCAGATCTGATTTTAAGAGCGGCAGACTGAACACACAAAAATATTTTTCTGCTAGCTGCAACATTTAAGCAATTACTAGTAACGTTACGTTAATGCCTGGTCTAAATCTATGAGAAGGTTTGACAGCGTTCGAGAAAGCTTATGCTGCTTATGTTTAATATGTTTTGTTACCTTGAGAACCATTTTCTCCGCCACTCCTGGTGGGAAACCCATCCGATCGTTTGGGCTGGAAAGCATCCGATAGAAGTCTGTCTTTCGATAGAGGAAACCAAAATAAACCTGTAGAAAGTTCTGTATGTTTCCAACATGCTGCAGAATGCCCAGCAGTGCGTTGTCATACAGCTCGGTCATTTCCAGAGGAGAGGACATCGTAGACGTGTGAAGCTTCAGAAATCAAAGTCGATAGCTAGAAAGTTCGATTTCTATACGTTTACAGGAATCAATTGTACCCAAAATTTGACAGCGAGTTAGCGGTTAGCGCAAATTAGCCAACTGCCAAAAGGAGAGGGGACTCGCAATTTTTTCTGTTCTCAAACCTGTCCCGTGTGGAAACAAGAGCCGCCAACAATGTTGAGTTCCTAAATAACGCACCAGAGATTGCATATAGCTCTCTACCAAATGTATGGGCTAATGGGTGTATTAGACGTTCTTTGGTATTATTGTGAATCAGTTGTATTTATTTGTGAACCAGTTGCATTTATTTGTGGATTAGTTATTTATTTTTAGAGACAATTATACCCCCATACAAATTACATCTTCTGAATTACTAATTGTTACTTGAGAAAAAAAACAGGCGACATTATCTATTTATCTATATAACGTACACACTGTGTGTGTGTGTGTGTGTGTGTGTGTGTGTGTGTGTGTGTGTGTGTGTGTGTGTGTGTGTGTGTGTGTGTGTGTGTGTGTGTGAGAGAGAGAGAGAGTAGCGTTCACTCTAAATAAATGTTAACCAATTATTTTTCTCCCTTGTAGGTTGAGTACAATATCCACAAGGTGGTGCTGTACAGATTTAGAAAATTCACAAGTCCCAGTAACTGTTAAGTATTAACATTTGCTTTCATTAAAAAAAAAATGGCGGCAGTGTCATTCAAAGTCCCATGGGGTCTGTGCTGTTACCTGCGACGTGTGTACGTTAAGCTCTACATGTGAGCAGATTCCTCATTGTAAGTATTCCAATTGTGAACAATTTTTCCTGGAAGAATCTTAGATTTTTAATGTCTCTCTCATCTTCCAGTCCAATAATGCTCCAGTTTAAATGGCTTAATACTCTTTAGTTATCTCTATCAGTTGGTGCATGCATTGAGAATGATCTGGTGCAAAATGGCTTCTGTGCATCCCAGGTAGGCGCTACACGTAGTTTAATATCAATACGTTTCCTTGTGTGGCAATACTGCATATAGGACATGAAGGGAGATTGTAAAATATCGTACAGCCGTAGTGAATTACTGGGAGTAGTGGGCCACGATGAAGTTGCCTGGGACCATGAGGAGAAGCGAAGTGGCGGCAGAAATCATATAATGCCATCAAAGTGAAAATTTAAACAAATACTGAAGACAACAACGTCTTTCTTTCATCACAGTACCTACCTGCTGATATGTATACATGTATATAGAAGCCAGAAACAGCCATTTCTGGAATCCTAACATGTTTCTATACGAACGGCTGCGAGGCAGGTATAAATGAACATATAAAGTAAAAAAGAAAAACCTAACGAGAACAGCTGCCTTGCACAAAGTGCAATCACAGAAAGTAATCAACACCAACTAATTACGAGTCTGCAGTAATTACACTGTCATTATCAAGTTACAAATTATGCAAGCTACAACAAAATAAAAACAAAATTCAGAGTTGTGGATCACACAAGCTAGCGTGGACTTACTGAAAACACCAATTAACAAACAAGCATTTCATATGACATTTTTTAAAAAGTGGAAGCTTAAAACGTGTTTAACCTAATACACATTGGTATCTACACAGTTAAGCACACGCCCAAGAAGGTATCTTAGCAACAACGCTTGACCACAGGAGGGAGAGGCCAAGAAAAATGCAATGCAAATAAGTCGACAAGCTTGAAGCTAAAGAAACGATCAACATCCAGTGCGCCTTGTCCCCTCTCCACAGCTCATCCCATTACCTCAGAAACACTCAATACACCTCACGGTATCCTGTCCTCTAATCCCCAGTCCCATGTATGCTTTCCAGCCAACAAAAGTAGTGGCTATCCATAATTCAGCTGACATTCCAATCATGCCACAAAATCAACAACTAGTTTTTTAATCATTTCCATTTTATTGACTTTCAAATCTGCAGCTATATAAACACAGTACAAACACATAAAATCATGAAATCTTTGCGTCAGTGCAAAGGTCCAGAGAATCAGTACAAGGCACAGTTTATCAGCAAATAAATCATTCCCAGTTTGCAAATTTGCATGATCTTTTCCCTTCGGTCTTCCCTGGCCTTCTATTTTTAATTAGAAATAAAAAAATAAAAAAATTAGAAATAAAAAAAAAATTTAAAAATAAAAGGACCAAAAAAAAACAAACATCAAGACCACATTGATTTTTCTGAAGTATATTTACTGAGATGATCCCATTTGTGACATGGGTAATGCGATATTACAATATTTTGATAGGTCTCAGTTAATAAAACGGTACTGATGAGCTGAGACACAAGAAGGGATTCACTAACCAAATAGAAATCCCTCTTAAAGCCAACAGCCAGACTTTGGCACAAAATGGCCGATAAAGAAGAAAAAAATAAAATAAAATAAATGAAGGCGGAAAAACAGTTGGGTTCACATTCAAAAGGAGTCGGTCGATCCATCTGTCACTGCCACCGAAAGTGCACAACAATCTGAAAGACAAGTTTAGAATTAAGCTCACCTGACAAACAGGAATAAAGAACGGTGAAAGGCGCAAACAATCAGTAAAGCCTGAAGCTAAAACGCACAATCGGTTTTGAACTATTTTTTCCCCACCATCTTACCAATTTAAAGTCGCTGCTTGTACCGCTCTAGCCACTGCTGTACTACCCAGACCCACACAGGAAGCACTGCGGCTAAAATGCGTGCTCTCCTCCAATGCACTCACCCATAACCCACTGACTACTTCACACCCTGCAGACTTCGCAGTGCTGCAGGAGAGCTAGCACGAGGGGCACATTTCAACAGGCAGGCTCTGGGTGCATATTCAGTTCTGTACTTTGTAACACCACTTGGCCAAAGCTTTGCCCAGCCCCTATGCCAGAAAGTCATAATACATTTCAGTCATCATGTACCTTAGTTGAGGGTCAAGGTCCTGCCCACCCTGTTGTGATTGGCTAATACTTTGTGTTCCTGCAGCTGCTTCCCACACATGACTGAAGCCTGATCAGTCTTTGGTTCATGGTCTGCAGGATGATAGGGTCAACCTTCTTCACAATGTTCTCAAGCTGATGAGGGTCAGAGGTCAAGTTGTAGACCTCCACGAAGGACTGAGAGGAAAAAAATGTGAGACAAATTGATAACACAGGCTGATTTCAAATGACCTGAAAAAAGGGTAACGGCTATAATTCACAGTTCACAGTGTCAGACACAACTGGGTGCATTTATCTCCTTTGCGTCTCTTAATTTTTGACAAATTAATCCCAGAGTATAACCAAGACGGGGGGGGGGGGGGCACTGGTGAAAAAACAAAATGGTAAGTTTTATGGATGAATGCAAAGCTCAAATCGCAGGGGGAGGATTGTCACCTCGCTGTCAGCAAACTCGCAGTACTGCATGTTGTAGTCAGTCAGGGTGCGCACGCAGGCGTACGTGTTGTTGAAGGCGTCTTCGCATACGCAGTCCGGGAAGCATTCCTGCACATGCAAAAATCAGGTTCATGGCGGGTATCGCAGCGCGCAACAGAAAAGGGAACCAAAAAGGGAATAATACTCAGATGTGTTCATATTTTAACCTTTACCCACAGAAAAACAGATTTCATTTTTTAAATGAAATATTTGGGGGTGATGGACTCAGCCAAACTCACAGACAGGCCCGGGCCCAACTTGGGGCAGGCGGGATCGGGGGCAGAGTGTCCCTCTCCAGTGTACTCCACCAGGAAGTAGGGGCGAGAGGTTCCATTGCGTAAGGAAGGGGCCTGAGGGCCAGATTAGAGCGGACATCAGTACAGAGGAAGCACTATGCCATCACTCACGTGAAAGCTTTAACATACGCACATTAATGAGTGCATTCACTCACACACAAATAAATGCACATTAAAGCTTAAACACAGACAAAAAGAAAAACGCCAGACAACTCACCATCTGTGGCAGAAAGGACTGGCCGTCCATGTTCACCGTGGACAGGTTAACCCCGGCAATGTCCAGGAAGGTGGGGCCAAAGTCAATGTTCAGCACAGGAGCCTGGCAGGCAGACAGGCAGACACAGGAAAGACAGACAGACAGACAGACAGAGAATTCTTTAATTGTTCTTGTTCATTCACACCAGATAATTACAACAATACCAGATCCTATTTTATTTGTGCAATTTGAGTGAGGATAACTGCAAAGTTTTAAAGCTAATTAAGACACGGCTTGGTGCGTGTATTCTCTGAAGTTCATTTGACGCCACGTGGCGCTGTAATGGCGAAATGTAGTGCAGCTGTCTCTCATGTTCGTGTTTGTTAATTTGGATGTATTTCGTTGTGTCGGGCTTTTGTCTCTTGTTTTTTTCATGTGAGGTGTGTCTGTAGTGGGACTGGAAAGCGGGCTGGAGATTGTTCAGGGCACTCCTGCTGCTTGTTTTGATAATATTGACAAATTGTCTATTTGGGATAATTTTGATTGTGTCGCAACATATGCTCGGGAATGTCCGTTGGATCTGCAGCTAAAGTTTACCATCGCTCTTCACTGGAGATGAAATGTCGGGACTGATCTAGGACTGTAGGCAATCTTCAAAAGACCACCAGGGAAGGGAAGGAGAAGATAATGCGGGGGAGGAATGAGGCGACGAGTGGGGACAGTGGACAGAGATCGCAACACTGCGTGTATGGAGGAAAGTCGCGGAGGCGGAGTTTGTGTGTTGGACTGCTTGATAACACTGATCTCAGGACAGCGGGGGCTATTTTTAATCATGATGTTTGGCTGTAGGCTATTCCACTTTAATTCACTTAATTAGTTTGATTAATGCAATGATTCTATTGAATGTCTTGTATTTGATATGTTTGTGTGTTGTGGGTCTGCCCCACTGTCCATGTCTTTTTTGTTGTTGCTGGTGGCTACAACAGAAGTTCCCTAACGGAAAAATAAAAGTTATTCTATTCTATTTAAATGCCCGACTTGCTACTCCAAAAATGACCAGAGGAACAGATTAAAGCTCAAGAATGGCCAGTCATTAGTATTAATCATGGTGTGGGAGGACTTTTATTTTGAATTTTCCCATTGCCTTATGTCTGCATGTTGTCCCATGTCCGTATGTACAGTTTTGCCATTAGCCGGGGTCTAGGTGACACGGTGGCCCCAGAGCTAGGACCTTACCTTCAGGGTCTGGTTTGGCTTGATGCCAGGGCCTCGAACCATGAGCGGAACCCGAATGTCAAACTCATACAACTGCCTCTTGTCTATAGGCAGAGAGAACTGGCCTGCAGGAATGGAAAACCAGTCAAGTTCATTCTTATTTGTGAAAACACATGGGCAGCAATGTAAACAACAAAAGATGTAAAACTGCATGGAAAGGACATCACCATAACATTATTATACTGACATAGGACGCTTCTAACATGATGCCCTTCTATGTCTGTTGTTGTTAAACACATTTAAGATTGTGGCAAATAAAGGTCTCCCCCAAAATCCGATTTAACCACCAGGCACTGTCAAGGGCCTTTTTCCCTCAGGAGAATGATCAACTGTTTGTCCCCTTGGTTCCTACGTAATGAGCCTGTACTATTTAATGTGTGTTTTTCTGCTTAAAGCCAGAGTATGCAACTTTTTCGCCAACCGTCGCATTTGTTGTCAAAACATTCTTGTCATAACATCTCTTGGCCCTGCCCACAAAGAAAGAGACATACACCCCCACCGCTTCCACAAACCTTGTTGTGAACATGCAAGTCTTCTAGATATGACTGCAGGATTACAGACTGGTATATATAACATCTAAAAGTCCAGGTAAAACAACGGAATCTTTTCTATTGTTGCACAACTCTATTGAGTTTGTGTAGCATTAGTCGGAACCAGGCATAATCTGGCTACAGCTGGTATGCATGGTAACTGATCGCAGAGTAGCCGGTTCTCGCCAACGTCATCTATACGACATAACGTTAACAAACATTTCCTTCTTCCAAGAACCAGCCGCCGAATAAAGTAACGTTATCAATAATAGCAACCTAGCTACTATTCATTATAGGCATTATAGGTAATTACAGTTCAATGGCAAGCATAAAATCCAGGTACATTTGTGTTGAGACCTACCTGTCCAGGAAAATATTTGCTTCTAAAATGAGCACCTATGTTTACTCCAGTTTTCGAGCAAGCTTTATCCAATTCCCTTTTCTTTTTCTTTGTGTGAAATAGCGCCAGGTTGCTGTGAAATATCGAACTAGCAAGGTCAATCTCACTGTTGATTGGTTTGCGATGTGAACCGGCCTATCTCTTTCAATTGCTTCTACGGTCTATGGTCATAAGCCACTTTGTTTTGAAAACAAAATTCAGGCCGAATCACTGGTGTTAGAATGCACACATTTGAGGGCATAAACACAGTGTATGGTGCAGGATTTCTCTCAGAACAGTTCTTCCTATGATTGCTACGAACTAAGCATGACCGTTCCCTGATATTTTTCAAGAAAAACTTGTGTACTCCAGCTTTAAGCCATCACATAATTGTAAAAATGTCTCGCCATTGGTCAAGTTGGGAGTTTTGTGCACAATGGCACATACACAGATAAACAGAGACACAGAGACACAGAGACTTCAGGATTAGCAGGTTGACCTCTCCCCCAGAACAGACCGTACTACGGTGGTGCAACACCTAGTGTGGCGGATAAATGAGCGAAAGGTAACCCCCACCTGTGTGGTATCCGTGGTCGGAGGAGAAAAAGATGTAGGTGTTGTTCAGCTCCTTCAAATCCTGCAACTTCTTCACCACCTTCTCCACCAGGTCGTCCACCGACAAGAGAGTCTGCCACCTGTTTGACCAGTCAACAAAGCCGCGGTCAGTGCGCCAAATTAGCATGTCGACCGGGAAGATAAAGATACATGATATCAAACAAATAGCATCTGCTGAAGTTTGTATCCATTTAGTTCTGAATTGCTTCGATAAAGCTTTGATAGATGTGGATTGAGTAGTGCTGGGCGGTTTGATTCCAAATAATGCCTTTAATTAAGCAGAGCCTTGTGGTCCTCCGTGGCTATAACTGGCTATTCCGAGATCTATACACTCAGAATGCTGGCTGTCACAAAGTCATCCCCACCACCCATGTGATAACGCCCCCTTCGGTAACCTGCAGTCTACCTCCTGCGAAAAGCGTTGTCCAGGAACTCTATGGAGCTGTTGGGCATGGGGTTGAGGGGTTGCCGTAGTAACCAGTGCTTGTCCTGCAAAACAAGTATGAGAGCTGAAGCCAAAAGGATCCTCCAGCACACACGCCTCACAGGGGTCTCATCGGCTGTGTCTCAATTGCGAGGCTGCGACCTATAGTGGCTGTATCCTCCGTAGGACAGTCCTTTGTAGAGAGGAAGGCTGGGCTGGCTTTTGAACAGCAGCTGAAATGGGACAGTCTACGAAGAATTCACGTTTACGTCACGGAGTTCCCGCCCACAACGTCCTCGGACCTAAACAACCAGCGCGTGAGAACTTAAGCCAGTGAGAGACTCACAAGAAAATAAAACCGACTAAAATAAAAAAAAAATACTGAAATATAAAAACTGAAAATTTATTCAAGGTAATATACATTGTAGCCAACAGGTAACGACATGATTACCGATAGCTAAACTTAAAAAAAAGTTTACACAAACTTACATTTAAACACACCAGATCGCTGCTCTCGTCCGCCATTTTCCGTATCGACTGTCTTTCGGGCAAACTGCGCAAAGAATTGTGGGATATCTAAGGCTGCGAAGGATACACCGATGTACCCTTCAAAATCGGCCAAAAGTAGGCTGCATTTCGAGGCCGCATTTCAAGGAGTCTTCGTAATGGGACAGTACTTCTGACGTATGTGGTCCTGAAATGCAGCCTTCGTAGGTCACAGCCTCGCAATTGAGACACAGCCATCATTCCACTCTGGAACATTCCCTGGTCTGGTAGAACTTTCTCCTGCAAAGGAACATTCTGCTGCAGAATGTCCTTTTGCAATAGAACGTTCCGAGGCAGCACGTCATTCTGCAGCTGCACATTCCACGGTAGTACTTTCTGGCCATTAGGTGGAAGCAAAGAGAAATAAAATTCAGGTCTGCACAAAGTACACAATGTGACAGGGAGATAACCCACGTCATCAGAATCAGTTAGAAAGCAGTCCTAAACAAAGTCGCTGACCATGGGCCAACACAGAAGACCCTCACCAAACAATTTTACTTATCTTTATTTTCAGGATGGTGTATTGTTTCCCTAAATTAATAAAGCATAGTGATGAGTGTTCAAACCACTGACTGCAAATGTTATTTGTGTCAATTCAAAAACAGACTGGCTTTCCTGATCCCTCTTCTGCTCTAAGGAGACGGTGCTGCCCAGTTGACACATCGTCCAGTCATTTGGTTGCCATATAGCAGCCAGTTCCCGGCACTCAAAATGGCCTGCAAAGACAGGGCCACATGCCGCCCCCGCCGCCCCCCAATGGTTAACTAAAACAGCAAACATTTTTCATTCCTGTAAATGACTGACATTGTTTTAGACATTTTACTGACATTACGCCAAATATTCAGGAAAAAAATGACTCTTTCCTGGGATTTTTCATTTTGGTTAGAAAATTTTCACTTTGTTGAAAATTCTCAGGAACCTGCAGGAGCTTTTTTCGGATTTTACTGGCATTTGAAGAACTTGGGCATTATTTGACCCAGGACTGTTGAGAGGGTTACCTTTCCTGGTTTGTCAAAATTGCCGTCTCGCGGAGCTTTGGTGTTGACAAAGGCCTTCTCGTACTGAGGCGCGGCCGTCCAGGGCGAGTGGGGGGGGCGGGCGGGGACAGCATCATGAAGAAGGGGTGCTGGGGGCTCCGGCCGTCAAGGAAACTCAGAGACCTGTTCACCTGGAGAGGTACGAAAGGGGTGCAATTAGGGGGCTCATTCAATGCAAACCACAAAAGCAGCTCCTCGTGACAATGGAACAGCGACGCCTATGTATGATCAGCCCCCGGGCCTCCTGTACTGTGGACAGTAGCAACCCCAGGAAACTTTGCTTCTACGGCTTATCAATCAAACAGTTTCCATGGCAACAGACACAGGGACAGGACAAGGGGCAACAAAAAGCGCTTGGAACACAATAGTTTGAGGTTCAGACGTATAAAGGCCGGTTGGAGATTGTTATTATTATTAAACCTTTATTTATCCAGGTAAGGCATTGAGAACAACTTCTCTTTTACAATACCGACCTGGCAAGGTGTAGCTGAAATCAGGGGTGAGCCCAGAACGGCTCGAGTGAAACGCGTTCGATCCCAAAGCAGACGCACCGCGTGCATGCAAGCTCTCTGTAAACCAGTCCTTTTCAAACGCAGCGAAAGTGACAGAGCGGGTTTTTGGGAGGAACAGGTTCTGCTCTCTGCTGTCGAGGCCTGGTCTGGTGCATGAGGCCCCACTCCTGAACAGCCACATTCCTGAAGAGTTCCCACTACTCTCTCTATCAACGGCCAAGTGCACTGATCACCCCCACAGACTAATGAAATAATGTACTTAAGAGTCTGTTAAGGAGGAGGAGGAGGACAACAACCACAGAAGTCAGCAGCAGCGGCATTGATCTTCAGTTTAAACAAGGAAGTTCGTAAGAAAATACAAACCACCTCGGTTTGTGACACGTATTCAATCAGCTCAAAAGCAGCTTTCCATTTTCAAGTGTCGTCTACAGCAAGAATGTCACAGCAAAATCGACTTTAATAGTGACGATCACCTATTTTTAAATAATTTTTTTATTATTTATCCAGGGCTGAAAATTTGGCGTGGGATTGCAGGAATTGCGCATATATTTTATGAATCACGTATATACACTGATTAAAACCACTGACAGGTGAAATGAAGAACATCAATTATCTTGTTGTTATTTTGGTTCTGTACTCTAGCACTTTGAGTTTGAAAGGATACAATGAAGTTGAAGTGCAGACTGTCCGCTTTAATTTGAGGGTATTATCATCCATATCGGCTGAACCGTTTAGAAATTATAGAACCTTTTGTACATAGTCCCCCCTCCCCCCCCCACACATGGTTGGCTAAAAGGCTCTAAGTCATCAATGTTCTGACCTATCAAACAAGCCTTAAACCATCACTCTGCTGCCAGAAATACAGTAGATATGGATGGATAACTTGAAGGGTTTCTTCTCCTGACTTATTTTTTATTTTTCCATAGAGTTCAATAGGAGAAACAACTCTTAAAGTGATCCATCCATATCTACTGCATATCTGGCAGCAGAGTGATGGTTTGAGGCTCGTTTGATACCTCAGACCCTTGATGACTTACAGCCTTTTTACCAACCATGTATTCCATACTGTTCCAGCATAATTTACAGCTAATCTAGTCCCACCCCCCAATTCGCATAGAGATCCATTCAAATGCAGAGACATTATAGTATCGCTTGTAAGAGTACCAGAAAATAAGATATCAAAAGACTTTTGATATTGTTGGGTCACAGACATCAGGAAGTCATGGCATGCAAAGGATATGCGACTAAATATTAAAAATGATTACTCTATTCTATATTATGTTAAACTGTCCAATATTTTTGATGCCCGAAAATGGGGGGGGGGGGGGGGGCTATGTACAAAATGTTCTATAATTTATAAACGGTTCATCCGATATGGATGAAAATACCCTCAAATTAAAGCTGACAGTCTGCACTTCAGTCTTGTAGTCATTGTATCCTTTCAAACTCAAAGTATTAGAGTACAAAACCAAAATAACAAAAAATGTGTCCAATGAATTATGGTGCTCACTGCATGCTGCCTGCCTGCTTTGCTTACCTGCCCTGTCAATCCCTTACCCTATTCACTGCCTGTGTGTCTTCCTGTTTTACCCTGCATGTCTGCTGTATGTCATGTGGTTACCCTGCCTGTCCACTTGCCTGCATGATGGGTAATCGACTGTCTGCATGATTGCTGCTTGCAATAAGCTATTTAGACATTTTCTGTTTCTTTTATTGTATTTTAACTGTGTTGTATGTATTATCCTTTTTTATTTACATGTTTTTATTTACATTTTTTACTTACATTGTCTGTTTTTAATGTGTTTTTTCTGGCATTTAACACCTTGCCCAGGGACTACAGTTGGAAAGTAGCCAGCTGGCTAAAACAAGCACATTTACAGTAATGTTCATTAATGTGCATTGTCCCTGTTTTAACTAAACTAATTAACTAAACAAAACTATGTGGTTGACACAGATAGGGAGCTAGCACGTATGGGTGAGAATCGTAATGAAACTAATGAGAAAGACGCAACTAGCCAGAAAGACATTTCCATTGAAGAAGAAATTGGTTGTTTCATGTGCCATGTATGGCACTGTGAAGTCTGCGAGTTCATGCTTCAAAACGTCTACGCAAAGCAGACAGTGAAATGCTGCTAGTCATAATGTGGTTTTGAAACAAAAGCGTGAAGCAGGAAGCTCGATGCAAAGAACGAGTTGGCAAATGCAGTCAAGAAGTAGACGGAGAGAAGTGGAAAATAAAGTCAAAGTGGAGAAATAGCAAAGAAAGAGTAATTTTTTTTATTTTTAACAAAATAAAGTTTAAAGATTACACGAGCCAAGGTTTTGTGCATGCGTGCGAGAGAGAGAGAGAGAGAGGAGAGAGAGAGGAGAGAGAGAGGAGAGAGAGAGAGAGAGAGAGAGGAGAGAGAGAGAGAGAGAGAGAGAGAGGAGAGAGAGAGAGAGAGAGAGAGAGAGAGAGAGAGAGAGAGAGAGAGAGAGAGAGAGAGAGAGAGAGTGTGTGTGTGTGTGAGAGAGCGTGTATGCAAAAAAATCTATATTGCAGGGCCTGTCTCCGACTTCTTTTTTTTTTTGTGTACGCGCATGTGATTGTGTGCACAAGTTTGTCACAATACGAGCTTGGAGTGGTGTCAATGCCTTGAACAGACTGTGACTTTTTATGATGTGGTGGGTGTTGGTGTCATGGCCAAGACCAAGGGACTGACGCAGCCGCAGTGCAGGGCGCTGGGGGTTGCAGACTCACAATGAGGTCGGTGAGGTAGTCCTTATCATAGCTGTCCCCGTGCTTCTCCTCTTTCCCGTTCACAGAAAGAGAGTAGTTGTAGTACTGGGAGTTTCCCACCTGCGGATGAGACACTTGTGTGATTACAGCCTACCGACTAACAGGAGATTGGTATAATGAGTCACCTGCTGGTGGAAAAAGGAGCGCTGTACAAGCAGAGCTTGCTGGTGTGTTTTGGCAAGGCTGGTGGGAGGATTCTGCTCCGCAGTGCGAGGCAGAGAGTGAACCGCACGGTCCGTGCACCGCATCACAAAGGCTTTTCGCTTTTGGGCGTCCCTCTGATAACAGTGCTATATCCCCCCAAAATATGACCGCATGTTACTCAAATCACGGTCCTCAAGGGCCGAGCGCTGCTCGTTTACCACCCCTCCGTTTACCTGGGAGTCAGGTGTGAAGACACTCTGGCCAATCAGTAGCACTAATTGTTCAGTTAATTACCTGGGAGAAAACCAGGGCCGGATAAGAGGGCCAGATTTGAGTATTCATGACATGACCGAATGAAGATGAGGAGGATTCGTCTCGTCTTGAGGGACAAATCGCGTTAATGTGTCAGCCCAGCCCATTGCTGATAATGAACTGCTGCGGTGAGAACATGTTGCATGAGTCAGAGGGCGAGTCAGTGAGTCAGGGACAGAGGGTAGGAGACTCACCAGCGCATGCCACTGGTCCCAGCCTGGAGGAACGTATCCCACACCACCGGCCTCTTTCTTTCCATACTTGAGAAGAGGAGAGAGAGGAAGGGGGCAAAACAAGGGTGAAGGAGGACTGTGACTGAGCGGAAAGAGCAAGGGAGTGTGACGGTGGAAAGGAGGGAGGAGCACACAAGCAGAAAGCTCTCCTGTAGAATGTTCAGTGATGTGAGCGAAAAACAGAGAGGAATCGAGTCGGAGGGTGTGGAAAGGGGGTGGGGCCCACAGCCAATCAACGTGACACATCATAAGCTTTGCATTAGCTACAAACACAGTGCCTCATTTCCTTAGAACCATACCACCAGCAATAAAACAACGTTGCGAAGTCCGTATTTCCACTTTTAAACAATGGAATGAGCTGCTCATTTACTAGCATTGAATGGTGGGTTTAAATGATATGTTAGCCCAGTGGCACGAAGAATTTCAGAACCTAGGAACCACTTAAAACTGATACAAAAAATATATTCAAATATTGAATAATCAAGATGTTTGTGCACGTACACTGTAAATAGTGCAGTTTGTACCCTGTGCCACCTTTCCTTTGGCAGTTGTGACTATGAAAAGTGCTTAATATGAAGCAATTTATGTGGTCAAACATATCGACTGCCATGACCACCCTGAACCGCTCTCAGGACCCACAAAATGGGAACCAACCCACCGTTTGGGAACCGGGAGTGTCGGACCCGTGCGAGGTGAGGGGGAAACCGGACAGGCAGAGGCGCAAGACATACGGACCTGGTTGAGATACTTCCCCCCGTAGAAGGTCTGGTACTTCAGTTTGCTGAGGTAAACGGGGGAAGGCCAGGGACTCTGGGCCCTTCTGCCATCCAGGGCTGCTGCAGTTGCCCCGTCAGGGAGTTGTTTCGGACCCCGTGGTTGTGAGGGTACTGGCCTGTCAGGATGCTGCCGCGGCTGGGACAGCAGAGCGGCGTCACTGTAAACTGGGGGGGCAGATGAGACGCATGCTGCTGTCTGTGGCCTTTGACATTTTTACATTACCTTACATCAAACCAAACCACATTTAATTTCTATAGTGCATTTGACAATACAGTTGTCGCATAAACCCAGCCTAAAACCCCCCCACAAGCAAGCCGGGGGGCAACAGCGGCAACTGTGGAAGAAACCATGGGACCACAGTCAACAAGGGGATCCCATCCTCCTCTGGCTGGCTCGGGTGTGGGTTCATACTGACTAACAAAGCCAATTATTATTACATTATTTATTTGCTTGGTAGTTACCGTTATCTTTTAATGCATTATTTGCACAGGATTTTTTACAGAGACGGTGGTCAAACTGCAGCACACCACAGCAACCTCCATTGAGTTACAAGCAGTTTCTTAAATGCACCAGCACACTGCCCTCTTTCCTCGTTGCACACAAACCACTCTGTCCAGGGCTTTGTAACAATACAATTGTAGTACAAAAGGCATTCTATGATTCTAGTGAAGTTTTAATAAACGGATATCGATCAAACTCTCCTCCTATTCTCTTTTGTGGTCCCGACCGCAAATGAGCATGCATCATGTACAGAATGGGTGCACATTACTGAGCAGCATTCCTAGGAATAGTTGGGCATTCACAGTGAACTTCACATGGGCCCATATTCCAGTGAGGGAAAGAAACATCCCCTAATTTTACCAACAGCATGTTTGCTTGAAACGGGTCAAACTACAGGTAGCCTGGTGCACTGGGCATGCTTCCGCTGTTCCTCCTTCAGGTGACGTTCCTTTAGATGTACAGTAGATAGGAGCCAAATACACTCACAGCATTGGAGAAGTACACACCAGCATCACCAATAAGGGCTTTGGCCTTCTTCATAGGAGTCTAATGTAGAGAGAGACAGGTGGGGAAAGGGATATGAGGACTGAGGAGACAAAGACAGTTGAGCAGTTACCAAAGAAAGCAGAAGCGGTCACAGCCGGTTTTCCCCCCGCAGTCCTCTACAACCTCAGTTCATTGTAACGTTCCCGTATCAGGAGTATGGGAGTTTTCCTGTTACTCAAGCATTCCCTGCTCGCAGAGGCACAGCACCCCCTTACCCTTACCTGCATTCGACATTCTTCCTTTTACTTATTTAATTAATTCTATCACGTCATTTAATTAAGTGCAGTGGGTGACAAAATAGATAAATGCGTTCAATCTCTGAGGTTGGCAGGAATGTTTCGTGAAATTTATGTCATTAGACCTTTGCTGTTTTTTACCCCCCCCCCCCCCCCCCCCCAAACGGTGTGACGTATGCTAGTTTCACAACCCCCTGGCGATGATCGAGGTGCAACAAGCCTGTCATGTGGTTCAACGATGTTAAACAGGTTTGAACCCTAAGACTAAGTTACTTTGGAGAAAATAATCTACGACATACATACTTGTAATCGTATTTGGTCGTGCAGGGAATGATTAACCGCGTAGTCCTCCCCACCCAACCATTAACTTTTGGTGGTTGAATAAATCGCCTGAATTGTCACACTTTTTAGGTGAGAACTACGTCTTCAATATATCAAGTGTAAAAAGACTGAAAGGACTGGAGGTACAGGGGGCGGCCGGAAAATGGCCTACAACAACCGGTCAGAATGAAACCCACCATCGTCATCATATTAAATTTAGCAATTTTAGGGAACAGATGCAGTTATGTCCACAAAATTATCAAAAGCAAATAAAAAATAACAGCACTCTCACCAATCCTCCAAGGACGACATCCTGGTCGTCTGTGAGAATGAACACGATGTTACTCCGGCTTGGCACAGTCCGTGCACCTGATCAGGCAGATGACTAGAGAGAGAGACAACCGCAATACTTTGCAGACCCCAATGCCCTGTACTAGGTCTTCCTCTCGCCTCCGCTCCGGCCATTGAACTACCGTCCCACAATATTACCCGCTTATTGTTAATCCGCCTGGCAAAGAGCGTTTGTACATAGGAAGATATCTTGAAAAGGGGTAGAAAAACAACAAAATTCACCACAAACTGCTCAAAGGGGAGGTCTGGCAAAGTTTGAGGAAGTGCAAATAACTCGCGAATGGTCATATGACGTACTTTTTTCCCCTAGCAGTTCGGAGTGGGACTTTAGCCTGACCACAGAATCTTAAATATTGTATTCGTGTCAAACGTTTAATTCTCACTAGCTAACGTTACATAGGCTACCGGTGCTAAAGAAGTAACTGCATAACGCTAAGTAACGTACAGTTACAGTGGTTTTGCTTAGGTTTAGATGAGAAATGTAACCAAGCGCACCAATTACCACAACGACAATAAATATTTTAAGCTAACGTTATATTTTGAGCGCGAATACTCTGAATGGATTATTCTCTAACAAAAGCCATGCTGGACAGCATTGGCTTTCTACATTGGTTCATCGCAATAATTGCAAAAGCAAGAAGGCCGTCTTAAGTAATGTTATCCATGTCACAGCTTTACTTCTGTTCGTATGGGCAGATACTTGCTGGTTACAGCCTTCCTTGGAAACTCAAGTTTTGTTTTCCTTTTATTTTAGCCTGCTGACGTTAGCTAATTACGTTATCAACAAAAATTATTTTCCGAAATGCCATTTAAAAAGTTGCTAGCTAGCGAGCGACATTAGCTATGACCGATGTGTTGGAAAAGCGAGCTTGAATGGTTGGAGCAAAGATGCAGTCGATCTATGTCGAGACAATATCAGGATAATTTTACGGAACTATTTTAAAGATCGATTTCCAGTTAAAACCAGACGAATCAACAAAAGTTCGCTTGCTCGCCACGCTGGTATACAACTTCCGGGTTCCTCGTCGGATCTATTTTGAGTGACAACCAATGTAATTTACGCCTACCTTTTTTGCACCTATTGCAGCATAGTGCGCTGTTAACACGATGTTCTGCTATAGCACCGTATTTATAGATTAGCATTCAGTCACCAACAAAGTTTGTTTTAATTCAGGCGTCGATGGGACTAGTTTATTATAACCTGATTTAATTAGCTGTTTAGCCGTTTAGCCGTTTTTCAAGAGCTTTAGAACTTTTTAGTGCTCAGCTGCAATCTCCATGGTTCCGCTTAAACGCAGGAAGACAAACTCGAGGTCAGCGGGCAGCGATGATGTTGCGGTTACCAAGTTCCCCCATGTCATCATATTCATCATTGAGCGAAAGATGGGAGCGAGCCGTAAAAGTTTCCTCACTGGACTTGGCAGGAGAAAAGGATTTCGTGTTGAGGAATGTTACAGGTGAGGAAAGGGAGATTTTTTTTCCTCCCCCGATTCTTGAAGTCCCGTTTCAGGTTTTACTTGATGTATCCGCGAGTGAGAAACTCAAGTGCGCTAATGTAGGCTACAATTAAAAATTTGACATTTAGGGTGTTTTCACATATAGTTACTCTAAAGTGAACCAGCTGCAAAGGAACTCAGTCCTTTTTGTGTTCACATTGTAATTGGACTTGAAAGAGGACTGCTGGTTTTTGGTGCGTTTAAGCACAAGTGATTAATTTAAGTCACTAATTGGCTAAGAAGTCCACACACCTTGTTCTCAATGCTTTAACTGGGTGCTGATTGAAAGGAAACCACAAATGCCTGTAGACACTGCGGCCCTCCAGGACTGGAGTTTGACACCCCTGCCCTAGACCCTGAGCCGACCAGAGGAGGATGGGTTCCCCCATTGAGTCTGGTTCCTTCCAAGGTTTCTTCCTAGTTACACCAGGGAGTTTTTCCTTGCCACTGTTGCCTTTGGCTTGCTCTTGTGGGGAGTTTAGGCTGGGTTTTGCTGTTTTGCTGTGAAGTGCATTGTGACAACTTGTTGTGAAATGCGCTATATAAATAAATATTGATTGATTGATTGATTGACTCAGCTCTCTTTCTGGTCTACTTAAGCATTGATTAGATGTCAGACCACTTGTTGTTCACACCACAGCTCCTTTGGAACTTGCTGTGCCATTGGATTATAGGCAATTTTCTTCAAGATGGCCTTGATGTGTTTAAGCTATTGGTTCTGCTCTTTGTTTTTAGCCGCGTATGCTTAGAATCAATGTATGGAAAGCCTGGAGGTACTAAAGCGTAGAGCAAAGTGGACTTGGGCCGCTTTGTGTTCACAATGCATAAATTAATTGGACCTCGAAAGGAAACACAAATGAACCGTAGCCTGCTGAGATCACCTCCTGAGTTCGGGTAATTTCAGAGGGGTCTGAGTTTGGCGTGTTCACATATGCACAAAAAATGCTGAGTCATCGGCTTGAGAGGCTGAAACGAACCAAGAGACTTACAAAAGTGCATTTCACATGGTAAGCAAGCAAGCAAAATATGAGCAAGAGATAGGCATAGTACAATCGTATAAGTGCCACTGTCAAGGTTCGTCAAGACCTGAAAAATAAAGGGAGAGAAGGGATATACACTAAGGTTTAATTGGGAAAAGGTGAATTTTGAGATGTTTGTGGAAGACAGCCAGTCAGTATGCCTTCCTGGCTGATTGGGGGAAGGTTGTTTAGAGAAGAAGGCCTTGAGGAGCAGCTGCCAGGAGCTCAAAGTGATGGACCAGCCTGCTGATGGAAGTATGCTGAATGGAGAGGTCTGGTTGGAGTGTACTTTGTTATCATTGTCTGACGACAGGAAGGAGAAGTATCATTTGCAGCTTTGAATACCGCTGTGAGAGATTTGAATTGAATGCCGGAAGCCAGTGAAGGGTATTCAAAGTGGCATGGCACGTGTGAATTTTGGCAGGCTGAAGACCAGGTGGACAGCAGAATTCTGGATCAGTTGCAGTAGCCTGATGGCACAGGCCGGTAAAAGCCGGCCAGTGAGGTGTTATAGTAGTCCAGACAAGAAATTAGAAGGGATTGTTCCCATCCCTGCAGTACATTTACCACCTGCCTGTTCTGATGGTGTCTTCTCTGCTTCAGCCAATCTGTCACTCACGTCGTGTCGGAGAACAACTCTGGGGAGGAGGTCCAGGATTGGCTGGATGCTCAGACGCCCGGAGGGGGAAGGACAGGAGTTCCCGCCCACCAACTGGACATCAGCTGGTTCACGGAAAGCATGGCAGCAGGCCATCCAGTGGACATCCAGGACAGACATCGGCTGCGGGTGAGTGAGGGCACCTTCGGCACATGATTCTGGCGGGTACTGCCCTCTGGGCCCGTGGTTCCTAGGGTCTCTCTTGTGCTCCACGCCTCCACTCCAATGTTTGTGCTACTCTGCTCTCGCAGAAGTAGGCTGGGACCTCTTCTTCCTGTAGGCTCCCGTCTGAATTAATTGACTTGCTGTTCGGGCTAGCGCTATCCGCTAAAGAGCTACGGGGTGTGCAGGTTTTTGCTGTTACTCGGCACTTAGCTGATCCATTTTAAGCAGTTTTACAGCAGGGTTGTTCAGCTGGTCTGGGGGTCAAATGCAGCCCCTCATAGGCGCACTCTTGGCCTTTTGATTAATGAGAAGAAAATAAATGTTTTAGTGTCGGCGTACCTCCCACGAGTGACAGAATAATAAGTAATAGCTGTGCATATTTTAAGAAGGCACCTACTTTGTTTACACACCTGTACAGTACGTCTTATTTGTACATTGTTTGATTCATTTGATTAATATATTTAGTAGAACATGTTTATTTAAATATGTTTAGTAGATGTGGGCTGCTGGGTGCCTCATTTTGTTAAGGCATCACGCTCTGCTGCATAGATGAGTCTAATAGTCTCGGATCGTGCCAACTGGCCGGTAGCTCCATAGGGCGATGTGTCTGTGTTTTATCGCGTTTCATCAACGCAGTATAAGGTCTCTGTTTTACACCATATCAACCTTAGGTCCTGCCAGGTTTCTTCTTCTTTAATGTCCGTGTAATTTTTGCCCTGTTCAGTTGATGATTACACCTTGTATTGGGTGATTGGCAGGTGAGGATGGAGCCCAGCTCTGGTGCCACGGTGACCACAGTGAAAGGCTATGCATGTCAGAGGAGAACGCCATTGCAGCACCATAACACTTTGCTCACAGTAAGTACCCCTTTTTCTCACAATGCTCTGGTCACATTTTTGTCTGATTTTCCATAGATATGAATGCCAGCATGGCATGTTTTATGGTCTGTGGGTCTGACACAGTGAAACTGCACAAAATCTGTAGCGTATTTGCACATGTTAAATAGCTGCATGTTCACAGTGAATGTTCTTGTTACACTGTTTCTGGCTTTGTGAGGGTTAATTATCTTATATTCTGTACTCACTGCTGCTCCCATAAATCTATTGAATGTACATAAGAACATAAGAATATTTTATGATAAGAACAGACTTTTCAGGCCATCTAGGCTCATCATTCTGAGACTAATTACTTCATTTTATAAGTTGCACTGGATACGTGCATCTGCTAAAATGAATGTATTGTAATGTAATGCATGTGCACTTATTGCATCTGAATTTGGTGGTCTATTTTTTTGCGCATTCTTTACGAAGGAGCACGCATTCTAGAGCAGGATGGCTGAGGGCAGGTGGGTTGGGCATGTTCAGAATCTAGCATTGCCCTTCTGGTCCCTGTTTCCTCAGGATGCTCTCCTGGTACTGGCAGAGAATGCGGAGTTCTGTGAGAATGAGGGGCGGAGCGTGGCATTCAGGAGGGCGGGGTCTGTGTTGAAGGCCCTCCCCCAGGCTGTGCGTAAGATGGAGGACCTCCAGGGCTTGCCGTGTCTAGGGGGGCATTCACAGAGAGTGATTAAGGTGGGACAGGTCAATTCAAGGCCAGTGAGGGTGGTGTGTGGAGTTGGGGGGGGGGGGGGGTTTAGTGGTCCTTGTAGGGCTGGGCGATATACTCGTTCTATAGTTATCAAATTAATTATCAGATTTTTTTTTTTTTACCACAATAACGGTCATCGCCACCATGTGGTCTATTCCCTTTTTTTCTGTCTTTTTTTTTTGATTATACCTGATGAGGTAGCAAACCTCCGAACATCAGAGTCAACGTGAAATGCTTCCAGGGAAAATAAATCACCACTGATATCTATTGGCTGTTGATAAGACAGCCAATCAGCAGCAAGGGCGTACAGCTTCCACGTGATCATGTGATGTGTTTTTGTCAGCCACAAGGCCTTGCTACTGATTGGTTGTCTCATCGACATATAAGTTGTCTATGCCTTGGTTGTCTTGTATCGCCCAGGCCTATCGTCTTGTCAAGGAATTGTTTTACGGTGTTCTTTCCTTCTCCGTCTCTTCCCCTCTCTCAAGTTCAAATGACCGCACATATGGTATGATATTGCCAATGCACTATTTAAATGAAATGAAGTGCAGCCGCAACAATATTTTCGACTTCCTTTGAGATGATCATTACTTATTATTTTAAGAACCTATAATTATATGATCGTTTAATTGGGCGGGGGGGAAATGAAAATGGCAGCTTCTCTCTCCTCGCTCTCTCTAATTTCTTTGAAGTTTATTTTATGTTAATGCACTTTAATGAGTGGCTGAATCTGGGTTATGTATAAATATGAAGACTGTGAGCTCTCTCTCTCTCTCTACATATATATATATATATATATATATATATATATATATATATATATATATTTATATACACACATACATATACCAGGAGATCCTGGAAGATGGGAAATCAAGGGAGGTGGAGATGATGCTGCAGTCCAAGCAGTACCAGGCAATGAAGGTACGCTATGAGGGGAGGGGCCTGTCCCAGTGGGCGTGTCCATCCCCTCTCAGGTGCCTGACCAGGACTGCTCTGTTTGTCTCTCAGGCACTGACGAGTATTTTTGGGGTGGGGGTGAAGACTGCGGAACGCTGGTTTCGGGAGGGTCTGCAGCGCCACACTGATGTGGTGAACTCTGGGTACAAGCTTAACCACACCCAGCAAGCAGGTACGGCTTTTCCGCATCCCCAGCCTGTGTTTTCCATCCTGCCCGCCTTCCATATATCTATAACCTTGACTGTTGCTTGTAGCAAGTAGCATTCCAGGAATTTGGTTTCTGTGGAAGCAGTCCCCTCGACTTTCGCTTTGATTTCAGCTCTGCGATTTAATGATGCGTAACCACCGGGGAAGGGGGTTTTCTGGGACCCCCCGCCTGTACCCCCCTCTGTGTGTGAATGTAGCTAATGAGAAATTTCTGAAGATTAGGTTTATTAACCCTACTGTAGCTAGCGCTAGCACCGCTACACATCATTACTCTGTCATATTCTTAGCCGCTTCAGTAGCAATCCTATTAAATGTGCTGCTAATATTGTGCTTTGTTTGTTAAACACTCCTGTGAATCTGCAGTGGCTGCAATACAGGCCAAGTTTATCAGCTCCAGTGTCTGAAGTGGGCAGATAATGAAATAAAGAAACAGGATGCGGCCTGAGGTATTCATTTTTTGGAGGGAACAGCAAAAAAAAAATAAAGAAATGGCGTTGATGGTTTCTCCTGGGTCCGTGTTGCTGTGCGACTGACCTCAGTTCTCTCCAGCTGTCTTCATTTTCTCTTTCTCCCCCCTCATTTTAAAAATGGAATGGTTTAAACTAAGGATACCCTTCTGGAAATAACGGGGGGAAAAGCTGCTTTATTCAATTTATGTATGTGTGCTTGTCACATGCTGTGACACACCCCTGGGAGGGAGATGTGGCAGTTCCGGGTTTGCACTGTGGAGAAAGCGCATCCACAAACTCGAAAATAAATAAAAAACACCTCCACCCTTCTCCCTCACAGATTCCAGATAAAAATAAACTAAAACAACAAAGACAAAAGAAAGCAAAACCCAGCAACAGCTTTTTAGCTCATCGCTGGTTACAGCTGGCCAGCTTTTCAGCTGCGTTTTCTTCCTCTTTGGCTCGGACGGACGGACGGACGGACTTCACCCCAGACTCACTCTCTCTCAGCGTGTGCTCCTGGGCTGTGTCCGAATGTGACCCCTATTCCCTTTCCACTGTCCCCTGTCCACTCAGACCCCTGTCTACTATGTGCCCTGTCCCCTCACTTTGCAAGCAGTGTGTGAAAAAAAATCCCGCAAAACTGTTTCCAAACTCGTGAGGAAGTAGTTCGTAATATTTATTTTTATTGGGAATATCAATCAGTTAACTTAAGACGATTGTTACATGTAGCTTATGAATGAAGATATAATTAACAAAAATAAAAAAGAGTAGTTTGTAATATGAACCTATCTTGTACCATAGATATGATACACTCTATGTCTTTCACGTTTTTACTTCCAAGTAACTTACTGAAATTGTCAGATGAGTGCACCATTCTGCAGATGAGTGTGCTCCTGAATTTCTTCAACAAAACCTTGGAAATAAGGGGTTCATCCTGGTATTTTAAGTGCCCCCATTTGTGAGAAAAAGTCACCCACTCAAAAGCTTTTGACGAATAGAATAGAATAACCTTTATTTTCCCGATAGAGAACTTCAGTTGTAGCCACCAGCAACAACAAAAAAGACATAGACAGTCGGGCAGACCCACAACACACAAACAAACATATAAAATAATGAAGTGGATTCAAATATGCGCCCCCAAAAGGGTGTAGGGGTCGTATTCGGAGCCCTATCTACTGTGCCCTGTCTCCTGCGTGCAGTGCACTGGCAGAAGTGTGCTGTTTAATGTGCGCGAAATATCCGCCATTCTATTTTCCAACCGCACTGTGAACGTGTCGTAAGCAGGTCATAAGACGTCCCACCAGTGTTGCCATGTCCGCGGTTTTACAGCTAAATTGGGATACTTTCAAAGTGCAGTCACGGGTAAAAATGAAAAGTCGCAAAGCACGCACTTATTTAAAAAAGTAAAAACATGATAATTTCTATTTAAAATACGTTGGTTTCGGTTAAAAATAGCCTATAATTTGGGCTAGTTTTGAGTCGCCATTTGGCTGGAAAGTCTTGCAAGATCTGGCAACCCTGCGCCCCACTCCTGCGCTGCCATGTCACGTGTTGTTTTCGTTGTATTTGAAGGAAAACATCAGGGAAGCTGCGCCTCATTTTTTTAAAACGAAGCTTCACGTCATATTTATGTGACCAAAATGGTCGTGTACTTCTTGAAAAGTGTGCTCCCGAATGTACTCAGCGAAACCCCGGAAGTAAGTGTGTCATCTGGGTGTTTGAAGTATACTGCAATTTGAAAAATTTTCCCGTACTCTACGACTTTCTCACCCTATCTACTCAACAGCGTGGAAGAGTGCCGATTCGGACACGGCCCTGGTCTCGGCACACCTTAAAGCACCTGGGCTGATGAGTTAACACAACCCATGTGCGTGTGCTCTCTCTCCACCAGTAGGGGGTGGCTGAGACTACTCCGTCGGAGCGAACATTTGCAATGCTTTACTTCATTTAGCATTTTACCAAGCAGCGGGTTTACTTGGCAAAGTGTAGGACTTTAAACATCTACAGCAGTGTTTCTCAACCCTGATCCTGGCGGGCCGCAGTGTCTGTTGGCTTTCATTTACACCTTTAAGCCATTAACCAGGTCAGACCAAAGAAACCAGGTGAGGGAAGCTGCCTGTGTAATCAGCTGCTTTAATTGATCGATTAAGTTCCAAGTGATAACAAAAACCGACAGACACTGTGGCCCAATCAGGGTTTAGAACCCCTGACCTATAGGGTGGAGCGCGGACCTCCAAAATTGGTGGGCACCCCCCTAGTGGAGGATCTTGCACAGCGTCTGTCAGCAAGATCATCCAACATGCATCGGAGCTGAAAAAGTTTTTAAATGGTTGACAATGTTTTCTCACTTATTCAGTAGTGGTTATGGCTAGGGTCATTATTATAGTTGACAACAAATTGGTGGCGTTGGTATTTAATACATACAGTGCCCTCCACAATTATTGGCACCCCTGGTAAAGATGAGTAAAGAGGGTTATTAAAAAAATTCACCTTTTGGAGAATTAGCTTAATCTCACACTGAAAAAATGTTAAAAATCCAACCTTTAATTGAAGTACATTTATTCTGAGAAAAAAAAAATCCCTCATCAAGAAATAAATATTTTTAACAAAACCACGTGTGCCACAATTATTGGCACCCCTAGAAATTCTTATGAACAAAATGTAAATGAAGCATTTTTTTCCATTTATATTTTACTTTTTAATGTTGATCAGAGTGTTTAGGAACTTTCAAGCAGTAATCCATGACTTCCTGTTTCACTGGGGTATAAATATGAGGTGACACAGAGGCCATATTCCCTTATTCATACATCAACATGGGAAAGATAAGAGAACACACAAATCAAATGAGGGAAATAGCTACTCACCTGAAAATGCCCATATCTACCGTTAGGGCAATACTTAAAAAGTTCAAAGCAACTGGAACTGTTACAAACTTGCCTGGAAGAGGACCCAAGTTTATTTTGCCCCCACGCACAGTGAGGAGGATGGTAAGAGAGGCAAAAAAATCCCCAAGGATCACTGTTGGAGAATTACAGAGGAAAGTAGCATCTTGGGGTCATCAAGTCTCAAAAACAACCATTAGACGTCACCTCCATGCCAACAAATTATTTGGAAGGCAGGCCAGAAAAAAGCCTTTCCTGTCATTTCACCACAAACGTAAGTTCCGTGATGTTGTGGGCCTGTTTTTCCTCCAAAGGCCCTGGGAACCTTAGGGCCTTTGGGCCTTAGGGTACATGGCATCATGAACTCCATGAAATACCAGGAAATTTTAAATCTGAATCTGGCTACCTCTGCCAAGAAACTAAAACTGGGTCGTCGTTGGATCTTCCAGCAGGAAAAATGGTTAACAACACAAAATCAAGCTTCTGCCATGGCCATTTCTGTCCCCTGACCTAAACCCCATTGAAAACTTGTGGACTGAGCTGAAGAGGAGAGTGCACAAGAGAGGACCTAGGACTCTGGATGATCTGGAGAGATTCTGTAAAGAGGAATGGTCTCAGATTCCTTGCTCTGTATTCTCCAACCTTATTAGATGTTACGGGAGTATTGGCAAAGGGAGGTTGTACAAAGTATTAAATGCAGGGGTGCCAATAATTGTGGCACACGTGGCTTTGTTAAAAATAATTATTTCTTGATGAGGGATAATTTTTTTCTCAGAATAAATTTACTTCAATTAAAGGTTGGATTTTTCTCATTTTTTCAGTGTGAGATTAAGCTAATTCACCAAACGGTGAATTTTTTATAACCCTTTTTACTCATCTTTACCAGGGGTGCCAATAATTGTGGAGGGCACTGTATATATTATCTTTTTAAAAACATTTTTTTTAAGTATGATGGAGTTTTTTCAGAGGAAAGGAGAGAACATGGCATACTGATAAACATGATTTTTGTGCAGGGAAAGCTCGTGTTTGATCTCGGCCAGGCAAGAAAGGCAAGGCACTGAAATACACTGTCTCATTTTGCCGTGTTGTAGTTGATTGTCTCCAGATTATGGCTGGAATGAGCTTTTTATGACTCGGTGAGCACCGATGACTCGTTTAAATGGGCAATGGAGGGAGCAGTCTGCGATGCGGGTGGGTGAGAGGCACACTACGGTTGATGAGATTAGCGGTTAAATAAGTTTTTTGTTTTGCTCGCTCTTCTGTAAATTTGAATGCGCTTTGAAACGGAGATGCTGAACAGATTTGTCGGTTGGTATACCACATTTTGTCTTGTTGTTTTAATAAAATGTATATTTGAAAGTGAGCATCACTTCCATAGGGGTTCTCTTTCTCTCTCTTCCCTCCATCGTAGGCGTACAGTATTACGATGACCTCAACACGCCCGTCACCAAGGCAGAAGCCGACGCCATTGGTCAGATTGTGGAAGAGGCGGTCCAGGCGGTGTTACCGGGGGCGGAAATAACTCTGACGGGGGGTTTCAGAAGGTTTGTGGAAGTTGAGTTTTTTTTTTTTTTTTTCTTTACTGTGATTTTGGAGTAATCGTGAGGGTTGTATTTCTTCTTTTTTTTTGGGGGGGGGGGGGGGGGGGGGGGGGTTTGGGGACAAGGGCCAAGGCGGGTGTCCATCAAGTCACGCTGCTTTCTTTGCAGGGACAAGCTGACTGGACACGACGTGGACTTCCTCATCACTCACCCGGAGGAGGGGAAAGAGGAGGGCTTGATGCCAAAAGTGGTCAGCTGGCTGGAAGCACGAGTAAGACCCTCAATTAAACCCACACCAATCAGACCAGATGGTCAGCTCTGTATTCCTCACATCAGAGTTTCTCTCACTGCCATGGTTAAAGCTCCTGATGCCCATAATGCAAATATTACAATATTAAAGCCATTTATATAGCACTTTCCAAGCATTGGATTCAAAACACTTAACAGCAAAAATATGAGAGAATACAAAACAGAAAAAGTTTTGAGTACAGTGTTGTGAGTTCCGAGATGGCGTCGTTGAATAGATAACATGGCAAGATGGGCTGCTCCAAAATCTCCCCAGAAACACTCTTTCAGTTACCAAATGGAACCTCCTTTAACCAGGTGGAACCACCAAGAACCACCGTTATTAAAACGGTGTTAAGGCAGAATGTGATATATCCAATCATCAGCCAAATTTGTGTCCACGGCCAGACTGGGAGCAAAATTTGATTCTGGCATTTTTCACCTTAAACGGCCTAACTGGTGAAACTGGTGGCTGCGCAGTTCCTGCAGATGCAGGCAGCCTGGAGGGAGCTGTGGCTGACCTGCCACACGTCACTAAAAGCTCTACGGACACAGGGCGCAGTTAACAAGGTACGTTCATTGACCCTGGAGGGCGAGGCGTTTCCCTCTGCCCGATTGGGTTCAGAGACGATCGTTATAGGACGTCTCTGGACTCTGCCAGACATTAGGGCGTTTACACAGCCTCTAAATACAAGGCCGATTAAAATGTACAATTTAGTTATTTAGCAGATGCTTTTAGCACGAGCAATTGCAGCAATATAAGGTATAGACGTGCAAGTGCTACCGTCACAGTGCACGCCTCAAGAC
The DNA here is from genome assembly GCA_029718625.1 of Synaphobranchus kaupii. Classification (NCBI taxonomy): domain Eukaryota; kingdom Metazoa; phylum Chordata; class Actinopteri; order Anguilliformes; family Synaphobranchidae; genus Synaphobranchus; species Synaphobranchus kaupii. The sequence continues at coordinate 30,867,631 of CM056392.1, forward strand.
CTTTGAGATAAAGGGAGACCAGTTTTTTATTATTGTATCGAAATATGTGTAGTAGTTTGACATTTATGGAAGACGGCCAGAGAATGCTCATCCTGACTGATTGGGGGAAGGCCTTTCTACTATCGGGGGATAAGGGCTGAGAAGAGTGGCTGCCAGGTGCTCAAAGAGATGGGCCAGCCAGCTGGCGAGAGGATGCTGAATGGAGAGGTCTGGTTGGAGCGTACGGTGTAATCATTGTCTATAGATAGGTAGGGGCAGAACCATTTGCAGCTTGGCATGCCAGTGTGCGGGTGATTTGAGTTGTGCCTACAGTCACTGGAAGCCAAGGAAGGCAAGATAAAGACCGGGCAGGCAGCAGCTTTCTGGACCAGTCGCAGTGGCTCAGGCCAGTAGGCCAAGGAGCTACAATAGGCCAGATGAGAGATTGCAGGATGAGAGCTTACTTGTAAAGTAGCGTGTTGGGTGAGGAAGGGCCATTTTCATAATGAAGACTCACAAAATCATCAGTGTGCTCTCAGCACAAAATGTACTTATTCTGAATTTCTCACACAACCATTCCTAGAATAAGGAAATGCAAAGGATGGACGGAAATGCAGGAGCTGACCATCTGGTTTGTGTGTAAAACATCTGTCCTGGCACCTCTGGAGTCCTCTTGGGAAGGCTTTAATCTCGCAAAATGGCTTCCTTTCAGGGTTTGCTGCTGTACCAGAAAACCAACACCAATTCCTACCTGGAGTCCACGGACGGGCCCGCCCGCCCTTCTCATAACATGGACCGCTTTGAGAGGTGCTTCTCCATCTTCAGACTTGAGCGGCCCCACGCCAGGCCCGAACAGCATCCCCAGGCCACCTGTGAGGAGCAGCCCCAGGATGACGACTCTGCTCGGGAGCGGCGAGCAAGCCAGTCCCCGGGCTGGAAGGCTGTGCGGGTGGATCTGGTCGTCACGCCCGTCAGTCAGTTCGCCTTTGCTCTGCTGGGCTGGACCGGGTCACAGGTAGTTACCCACGCTAGTCACCCGACACCGGCAAGCACCAATTTATACACAATACGATGCCAAACGCGTCAAACTTTCGGTTCAGTGTTCTGATTGGTGCTCACTTCTGCTTTCTTTTTACACTTCTACTTTCTTTTCATTAGTCTATCTAATCATCGGCGTCATAAGAAAACCTCAACTTCTTGCAATTTTTGAGTTTGATACATAAACAAAACGCTTGCATCATCCTTTGTGTACCGTAAATGTTCCGTGGCTCAGTGACAAATAAAGATTATTCAAGCGGCACATAACTCTAACTTGTTTAATGTAATGTAAGTGTTTTTCTCATTATCTTTGTTGCCTTTTTGGAGATGAGTTTTTTTTTTTAATATAATGTTGACGAAATATTGAAATAATTCCAGATCTGCTAGTGTTCCTGCCTGTGTTCAGGCTGTTACGAAGACAAAGTTTTCACACATATTTGTCATCCGCAGTTCCCGGTTTGTGATATATCCATGCGGGGAATGTCAGAAACCGTTTGCTGCTTAAAAGTCAGTGAGGTAATGGGCCGTAGACAACAGGGGCAGCGTGCGCTGGACAGCTGCCCCAGGATTGGTTGTAATGGATCGGAGCTGGTCTCTGATTGGTGTCACCCTGACGACCGGCCCTGACTGCTCTTTACAGTCTGCCAGTCAGGGCCTAGCCCGGCTGACCCGGGAGGTCAGGTGTTAATTGCTTAATTAATGGGCTAATTGCTGTTGGCTCGGGTTAATTTGCAACCTGCGCTCCGGTCAGCGATTTTGGCACCATGGCCCTCCCTCTGGTCAGTCTCTGTCCCCCGGTTCTCCACGCCCTTCCCTCTCAAGCATCTCCTCCTTCTATCTCTCTGCCAATCAACTGTACCCTAGTTTGCCCCTCTGCTTTTCCTCCCTCTCTTTTTCAGGTCTGCTCTTTTCTTTCTCAGGTTCATCCCACATCCCCCTCTTACGGTGCTTACCCTCTTGTGTGGGTATCTTGAACTTCTGAGTCTGACCCAGGCCTTCACCTGGTCTATACCTCCTGTATAACTTAAATGTAGCTCTCTCTCTCTCTCTCTCTTTCTCTCCCTCTCCCCCTCCCCCTCCCCCTCCCCCCTCCCCCTCCCCCTCACCAGCTGTTTGAGAGGGACCTCCGACGCTGGGCCGGGCAGGAGAAACACATGTCTCTAAGTAGCCACGCTCTGTATGACAGTAAACAGGTGAGTTACGAAGCTGGCTGAGTACACACGAAAACACACAGATACACTTATCTACACGCACGCACACATGCAAGCAGGCACGTAGACACACAGCCCTTTTTCCTGAATACCTTCTTTCTCCCTCTCCCCCTCCCTCTCTCTCTCTCTCTCTCACTGTCTCTCTCTGTCTCTCACTGTGCCACAGAATCGGTACCTGCGGGCCAGCTCAGAGGAGGAGATCTTTGCCCACCTGGGCCTGGAGTTCATCCCCCCAGCTGAGAGGAATGCCTGACACCACCCCCCCCTTGCTGGGCCTCAGTACCCGACTCATCCGCTCACCTGGATGTGGGTGGAGCCACACACTGGAGGAAAAATGTAAAAAAAATGTGCATGTGGATTTTAATTCATTTTAGCATGTGTTTCTGCAGAACCGGAGCAAACCTACACTTCCTTAACAAATGTATGTATGCATGTGTGTATGTTTGCATGTATGCAATGTATATGCACATACACATACAAACACACACCCACACGCAAATAGTGCAGAGAAGTTGGCCTTACACTGGAGATTAAGAGCAACTTTATTATTGTTTTTGTCTGCAGGGGATTTTGGAACTCATTTAATGGACCATAAAATTCATTACTGACTTGAATGATTCTTAATATTAAATCTAGGGAAACTTTTTTATTTTTTATTTTAAAAGAATATCAGTACTTTTTGCTTACATGCCCTCTCCTAGACCTCGTGTGTGCCTAAAGTATGTTACTATCATGCTTTTTATGTATATTTATTTAGATATATTCAAATGGCTGTAAAATAACTTGTCATAGGCCTACTGTGATTAATATTAAAATAATGATTGATTTTCCGATAGCCAAGTGACATAGGAGGAGAAATGTTGAAGGCACTCACACTACTCATTTGTATAGCTGGGGTAGCAGTTCTTGATTAAGGGCACAATGGCTGTGCCCTTACCAAGGATTAGAGCTGGCACCCTTCTCTTTAGGACTGTTCAGATTAAATTATTGAATTAAAAATTTGTTAGATGCTTTGTCACGCCCCCGTTAGTGTATGAACTGTGTATGAAGTCACATGGGCTCTGACACGTTCTGACAAAGGGTGAAATAAGAAAAGAGAGGGAACGGCGCTGTCACGTCTCTGGGGGTCCGTCCCAATACTCGAAAAATGCATCCTCCTTTCCTCCACTGCCACCACCTCTCCTCCGTGCCCCGCAAACCGATCTTTGTGTTTTAATCTAATGTTGCTGATTATATATTAATTACATATTAATGGTTACATATTAATGAATGTCTCGATGCAAGTCTCCCCAAGCCCTCCACTCCTTATTCACTCAAGTCCTCCGATATCACCAAGAAGGCACAGCGGCCCTAATAATAAGTGTAATGTCAACCTAACAAAAAACTATTTGTATTGTAACTAAAGAAAGAGCCACTAGCCACTACCACTGCCACTGTCTTTACACAGCTATAAGCATAACATTCAAATGGAAACCCAAAGAAATGAAAAGAAAGGTTATCTAAATCCATGATGCAATCTTCAGAGGTCAGGATAAAAAGGCGGTCAACCTTTTTTTTTTCTTAATATAAACAAGCATTCAGTTTTAATTTGTTGCGAAGGGCAACACTGAAAGTTAAATAGGATCAATTGATACTCGTCTGGTTTTATTTGGCACAAAATTCAATCAGAATTCATTAATGAATCATTTCAAAAGAGCACATCGCTTGAATCCGTATTCCTTCTGCAGATTAGGTCACTAAAGCCTAGAGATTTGGCCATAATTTTCACCAGCAAATAATTTTTTTAATTTTTTTTATTACTTTACTACATTCTGTTTCAAAATATTTATTTGAAATAAATACAAAGAATTACTTTTTTTTTGCTGCAGTTGCATCCAGGAAAAACTGATTAGTGCAGGTAAAGGCCAAACCACCAGGTGCTTTTGATTGAATCATCCCCTCTAGTGGAGCTGTCAGCTTTGGTTGCACCTTCAATCAAGTGCAGATCCCAGGTGCGAATATTACCGTGTTTACGAAATGCACTGAATCATGTGTTTCCCCACCAGTGTCTGTGGTATGTACACGCACCAGTGGTACTTCTGCACTGGGTTTAATGCGACTGACACTGGTGAAAAACTGCTGTCTGTATCCTCTGCGACAGAGTTGTTTTTTTTCAGAAGGTTAAAGAAATGAGGGACCCTAGGGAGAGGAGAGAAGGAGGGAGATAGGGAATAGAAAAAAAGAAGGCCTTGTTTCCTGTGTAGAATCCCCTTGGACAGGTCCTGTAGGATTTGGTGTGGTGGTTGTGGGGGGAAGGGGAGGGGGCATGGGCTCTCCTGTCCCTCTGGGGACAGCCTCACACTGATCGCGACGTGTGTTTTTTCTCTCTGTGTTTCTCCCTTCTGTGAACGTTAATGTACTCTACACTCAGGGGGGGGACACAGACGAGGACAGGAAGAGAGAGATGGGGACCAGTGGGGGGAGTGAGGGAGGAGACAGAGGGAAGGAGAGGGAGAGAGATGGAGAGGGGGAGACAGTCAAATCCAGTGTTTCCTGGGAGAGAAAGCCAGGCCATATTTATGCTAAGTTTTTAGTTGCTGCTGAATTATTCAATTTGCTTTACATTAGAGTTTCTCTTCTGGAGTCCAACTATGTCCAACTATGTCATGGCACTCCTTTTAAAGACAAGCTGAAATCAAAATTCACTTTTTCATAAATTCAGTCAATTCGAAATAACCACACAAACATGCCTAAAAGTATATATACCAAGAAATATATAAAATTGTAATACTTGTGTATTTACAAGTCAAAGTTGTTCCCCTTAATTTCCTGGAAAACGATTTCACTTTGAAATTCACGTCATCAAGTTCCAGTGGGCATTCAAAACACCCAAGAGAGGGGTTGTCACATTTTAAAATAATTAATAAAATTGGTCATTTGAAATTAGGTCCAACAAATAAACAACAAACACGTTTTCAAAAAAACAACCAAAATGACTACAACATCCGGGCTTCTCACTTGCTCACCACCACTGCTGAAGTGAAAGCCATAAAGCTGACACTTTCGACATGGCCAGACTGATAGTGATTCTCGCCCTTAGTGATACTCTTAGTTTAACTTCCATAATAAGACAAAGTGATAGCCATTTTCGCTAGCAGAGCGGCCAGTAGCTACTTTTTTGGCCGGTAACTACTTCCATTATAAGTAACAAGAGCAGACCGAGTGATAGCCATTTTCACTACCAGAGCGGCTGGTAGCTACTTCTTTGGCCGGTAGCTACTTCCATAATAATTTACAAGAGCAGACCAAATGATAGCCATTTTCGCCAGCAGAGCGGCCAGTAGCTACTTTTTTCTATTTGTACTATTAGCTAGCAAAAGCGGGAGCTCACTTTGAGTTTGAAAGGATACAATGACAATGACAATGACGTTGAAGTGCAGACTGTCAGCTTAAATTTGAGGGCATTTTCATCCATATCGGATGAACCGTTTAGAAATTATAGAACCTTTTGTACATAGTCCCCCCCCCCAAATCGCTGTTAGTCATCAAGGGTCTGAGGTATCAAATGAGCCTCGAACCATCACGCTGCTGCCAGATATGCAGTAGATATGGATGGATCACTTTAAGGGTTGTTTCTCCTGACAAATTTTCCTATTGAACTCTATGGAAGTCAGGAGAAGAAACCCTTCAAGTTATCCGTCCATGTCTACTCTATTTCTGGCAGTGATGATTTAAGGCTTGTTTGATACGTCAGACCCATTGAACTTTATGGAAAAATAAGTCAGGAGAAGAATCTTATCAATATATTATCAATAGCAAGTAGGCCACTAACTAACTAGTGTTTTCACATAACATATGTCTAAATTTGAAGGTAACTTATTTGGCATTTGTTGTTAATCAGTCCTGTCAAAATTGAATGGAGAAACAAACTAAACAGCAAATATTTACTAACGTCAGCTTCAAGTTTTATTTTCTGACTGACGTTTTTGACATGAGAAAGATTAGCCTGTGAGAAAGACAAATATGACAAAAAAGACTTCATTCAGTTGAGCCAATGTCACTGATGATTTAGGTTTGTTGATTCAAATAATTAACTAATTCCCTCAAAATAATTTATTTGGAAAATGGCTTAAATGAAGCAAGACAATTGTACCATTTACAGTACTAACTTAGATTACTTTATTTTCATAATATAGGTCAAAATAAAGTGCCACAAATGCAAAGAAATCTTGGCAAAAATGCAATGTACCGCCCGCGAGTGTAGTTCTGGTGTGAAGCCCTTGCACTTGACAGAAGCATTAAGGTATAAGCTTAAAATGTTGCTGAGCAACGTGTAATGCATGAGTACATCCCACCAGCAGTGTCCTTCCACCAGCCCACTTCTAACTGACACCATACTATGGGGGGTGATTAATGCCATTATTGAGATATTCATTCGGAAGGAAGACAACCTGCTTGCGGAAGGTGATTCGGAGTGAAGGTGTGCTTGTGGAATGAGGGTTTTCTAATTTGATGGAGCAAATTAACTTGTTTGAGGGAACGAGTTAATTAAACGAGGCCACAAATTAACCCCCCTGGTTTTTTTTCTTCTTCTGTGCACTTCCGTGGCCACGTAGATCTGACATTGTGGTGACATTTATTGCTAAGCTTGAGAATGACAGCTGATGAAGGTTCTTGTGTATCTACAGATGAAATATTTGACCCTGGTCTAACCTGAGACTGAACCATGTTGGTGTGTAGCCTACAGCTCATTAGCATCAGTCAGAGTAATTGGTGACAACAAAAACATGCATAATACTAGCAATACTTCAACAAACAAAAATGTGCCACCCTTGCTTTAGATACACAACAATTTTACAACATTGGGTTAACGGAAGCTACCTTTAGTGCTTGCTGGCTTTGATAATCGGATAGAAATCTTTATTAATCAGATAGTATAGGTTTCAAATGGCGTTTCGTGCTTGTGGTTCTATGGAACATCACCACACAGGTTCATAATAAAGTATTAAATGCAAACATGAATGAACAATTGTTGGGAAGGGGGTGGGGGCCTGAAGAAGCATCTATGAGACAAAATCGCACAAAACGCATTGAATCAGTCCTCATCAATGTCCCACTTCAAATATAAAAAAATAAATAAAGAGCCATTTTAAGTGAGCCGTGTGTAACTGAAAGCCGACCAGAAGAGCCTGGATTCTAGGCAGGGCGAGTCAGTCACAGGAGGACAGAGCTAACAGACGCACAAACCCAATAGCAAGCTATCTGTCATGAAGGATCAAGTCATCGGGAGAAAGGTAGCGTACCTGACAACGCCCCGTGCAGTGAACCGGAAAACGCACCTCTCGGGAGCTGCGTCTTGTGGGAGTCCGGATTTGTTTGTCTTTACGGAGGATGTAAGAGCGGCGAGGACGTTCGGCCTATGGGGACCTACCCCTGCGAGGGAGCCTACCTGAGAACAGTAAAAAACCCCGCTCCCTTTCCGCTGTGCCACCCGCGTTGAGAGGACGCGTTTTGCGAGAACTTACAAGCAGGACACGGACCCCCCGCCGGGACCTGCTTCCAACAACAGAAAAAAACAGCCCCACCAGGCCACAGTTGGTAATCAGGATGCACGCCGAACTGAATCATCATCATTATCATCGGAGCGAGAGACCGAGAGGCTTTTCTCTCCCCCGGAGTGCGATGATGAGCCGTAGCCTACCCGGTTTGGTGTTGTTGGAAATGGTGGAGACTGACTACCAGGGTGGGCGGGGAAAAAATGGTGGTTTTGTGTTTGTGTTCCCACCAAACATTGTGATGGCGCTTGAAATTTTACATCCACGTTGCATCTCCACGCTATTCAGTCACTGGTTAAGTTTAACTGCATGTGCGACTATACAATTACCCTATAGCCTACAGCTGAATATATATCTTGCCTTTATTTCAAGGACAGAAGCAGGTTACACAATAACCCTTAGAAACAAGAACTCTAAGGCTCATAAAGAGATCATAGATGGATGATAGACTTTTTAATTGGGTGTTATTTACACTTAAAAGTGCCAAGATGTTGCTTGTGCTCAATGGGACCATTTCACTGTTCACCAAATACATTTTTTGTTCCCAAAGGGAATGTGAGTAGATGCTGTAGTATGTGTAGCTTTTAAAAGGATTATCATATTTTAAGTATTTTAATATACTTTTTAAAAGAATTATATGCCGCGGTGGCATAGCAGACAAAGGCACCATCTTTTTAGTCTGTGCAGTTGCGCCCCGAGGATCGGGGGTTCGATCACCGGTCCTGCCAGTTCCGAGCATGGCTGGTGGCTGAGGGAGCGGCAATTGGCAGCTGCTCCCGGCGGGAGGGGCTCGGAGAGAGAGTCGTCGCGCGCAAGTGCGACCCTGGGCGAGTTGGAATCACGGTCAGGTTTGGAGGGGCCACGTCCTGGAAAGGGCGGGGCGTCCTCTCTCCTACTACCGACTGACAGGGCTCGTGGTGGCGATCCTCTAGCGGTTGCTACACACGGGGATAATTGGCTACTAAATTGGGATAAAATGGGGAAAAATCAGAAATAAATGATTTAAAAAAATTTAAAAAAGCTAATACTTTATACAAAAAACATTTGCCACAGTCGGGTCATTATACCCTCTATTCCCCACCTACCATAAATCCCTCAAATATGCACGGATGAGCTAACCACAGTTCATGTTGTTATCTCGTGTTCCAGAGAAGCTGCGACTTAATTGCCATTTTTCAGAGTGCGCTCATGAAGCTTGTTCTGGGGCACTAAGTCAACATCATGCAAATGAAAAAGACTTTTAGCCACAGCGGCGTACAAAAATTTTAGAATTTGTGCTCCATTGTAATATGAAAGTGAATATCTATTCTGACCTAGATCCAAAGTATTACATGAGTATTACCACAAATTCTTTAGACAACAAATACTCAGTTCTGCATTCTTAATTTCTGAACTACTGTGGGAGGAACACAAGAGTTGAGTTTTTGGTGAGGCTAAAGAATCTGGTATTATCCAAAATTCACACATTTGAAGTTGAAGGTGTAAGAACTGATGAATAGAGCAGTTCACCCTTGTTGATTGAGGCACACGGATCACCATGTACAGAAACGATGTTCTTTAATAGGTTTACCAGCAAATAGTTAAAATGAACAAATTGCCACAGAGGTATGTGTAGCAGTAGACCAGGCAGACAAAAGCTTTTATCATACAGTTACTCTAAAGCCTCATAGAAGTACATGTGTATAAATCCTAAAACAGAGACATAGGCAAGATGTTCATGAATGTAGCACACTGTCCGTCCGGGCCCACTTGCCGATAAACGATAAAGACATTCAAATGGAAAAATAAAAACAGTCCACACAATATCCCCACCACAAAGGCTAAAGGCTAGCGGTCTTCCATCCATGTTCTGCCGGCAGCGATGGGAGCTCCACTCTCCTCCTGATGGCATAACCCAAAAAACGCCGCCATCTCCGGTAGTCTATCACTCCCGAGACAAATCCACTGCCAGGGTGATGTCACCTTAATCCTCTGAAAAGTGGTGTCTACTGTACGTTCGGCCATTACGTATGTACGCTGCGGCCATTACATTCACCTCTCCAGAACCCCATATCATCTCGATGATACAAATAAAAGAAAAAAGAAAAACATAATATTGATAATAATAATAATATCAAGTCCAAGTACTACTGGCACCTGCAGGGTCCTACCATACTAGACCTTCCCGCCCAAACCAGATACTAGGGTGGCAACTATTTCCTGGGGAGCAATTAAGCATAGCTGAGTAGTGTGTGCTAATACCTGAGCCTCAGCCCCACCTCCTTTCTGCACCACTGACCTCACAAGATGGAAAGGGTTGGAGTGCCTCCCAACTGTTTGCCGTCTGAATCAGCGCAGTTACACAAGAGATTGTGGGGGCTCTTCTGTGGGCTGTCTCAGGTAGGAGGCCTCACTTAAATCTGCCGACTCCACTGTGATACCCTCTTCCTCCCGGGGGCCTCCCGTGATCCACGCTGCATCCATCCCCTCCACATCTGAGGAGATATCACAATCACTAGCCACTGTTGCGGTGACCACTGGGCCACAAGGCCTCAACTGCATCCTGTGCATATTCTTAGGTGGCTGTGATCCATCTACTGGAACGACAGTGTAGATAGCCTTGCGGCTATCGGTCAGATTTTTCCTTTGAACTAATTGCAGCGCACCCTGCACTGAGGAGGTTCCTTGATTCCTTTCATGAGCCTCCGTCTCCTGCTCCATCTGTCATCTTGCCTGTTGATGAGCCTCTCGAAGACGGAGGTGCTCATGGACCCACTCAATCACTGTTCCCGAGAGACCTTCCTCTTCAGTCCCCAAAAGAACATCAATACGTAGGTTCGGGAATGGCTAAACATCAAGAAGTAGGGCCTGTATCCAGTCTTAGCATGCTCTGTCATGTTGTATACAAAGACTACCTCAGGGAGATGTTAAACCCACCTTCTCTTCTTAGCTGGTGGGAGAGTTCTCTAAGAGGTCATAGCGAGTATGATTTAACCTCTCACACTGACCATTGCCCTGCGGGTGGTAAAGAGTGGCTTGGCTGTGCTTGATGCTATGCACATCACAGCAGTTGCAGATTATTTCCACTTCAAAACATCTCCCCTGATCAGAGTGTATCTGCTGGGGGATGCCGTACTGCTAGACCCATTCCCTTAGCAGCGTGTTGGCAAAAGTGACTGCCTTCTTTCCTTGGATGGGAACAGCCACAGTGATTTTTGAGAATACACTCGTGAAGATTAGGATGTTCCCAGGTCAAGACGTTGCTTGAAAGAAGTGGAGAACACAACCACGTCATTCAGGCACAGTGGTAGTGACTGGAAATGCTGACTCCATGAGTCGCTGAAATGTTCCAGGAGTGTTACGCAGCCCAAAATTGATACCATCAAACATCATCATACATTCCAAAGTGGGTACATAAAGCCGTTTTCTGTCTATCCTTCTCAGCCACCACCACCTGGTTGTAACCACTGGCTAAATCCAGCGTTGAAAACCACTGGGCTCCAAGCACGTCATCCTGGGACTTTTCAATCTTTTGGACGTTTTTTCTCATCTTCAAGTTCAGGTAATCAAAACACATCCACAGGGTGCCAGATGCTTATAAAATGAATTTAGTGTTTCTCCTAACTTCTATGGGGTAATGCTTTATTTCTTGTTTTGCCTCCCCCTCCAAAATGGCTACCATGAGAGAGAAAGCCTGCTCTATCTCTCATGGTAGCCTTTAAAATTCAGACAGTGCTGAAATTCATCAACCCACAGAGGTAACAGCTTTGCTTGAAATGGTTGAGGCAGCAGGCAAGGGAGGATGTCGTTCAGGAGAAGCCTGTGCAGTCTCAGTGGAGGCTCTTGTGACCTCTTCCAGTTGGGCAGCCAAAGTCTAATTTTGATCCTTTAGCCTAGCCATCTCAGTCTTTTCTATGACCAACCTCTCTTGCAAGGCCCTGGGCTCCTCTTTCAGCACCATTATCTTGTTTGCCACTGGAAAGACAGCCATATAGAAGGAAACCACCCACGCCGGGCCTCAGTTCCTCCCTGCAGTGTGTGTCCACTTCGATCTGCGTCAGTGATGATGGTCGACTCTCTTCGGCCTATGTCACTGTTTATTAATTATATTCTCTTTTCCCTTTAGCCTACTGATCCTGACCTAACACTATGAAGACCCTGCTCACAGTGCCAAACTGTAAGGTCTGATGAATGGAGCGATTCACCCTCATTGATAGAGGCACCCAGACCACCACATACAAAAATTATGTTCTTTAATAGGTATACCAGAAAATAGTTAAAAGTAACAAATTGCCATAAGGTTCTGTGTTGTAGTAAATTAGGCATACATAAGCTTGTTACATACAGTTACTCGATAGCTCCATGTAAGTACACATGTACTCAAAAACAAAATCCTAAAACAGGCCAGATGTTCATGCTGTCGGGTCGGACCCACTTGCAGATAATAATAATAATAATAATAATAATAATAATAATAAACTTTATTTGTATAGCACCTTTCATACATAAAATGCAGCCCAAAGTGCTTCACAACAATAAAAACAAAATACAGAACAAAAGCAATAAAAGGAAAATAGACATAAAAGACAATAGAACATTTAAAAGACAATATAAAAGTAAATAAGATAAAAACAGATAAAAGGCTACAGTGCATGAATAGATAGCTCCGGTTTCTGTACACTGGTGTGTCTGTACACTGGTGTCTCTCTGTACACCGGTGTCTCTGTACACTGGTGTCTCTCTGTACACCGGTGTCTCTGTACACTGGTGTCTCTCTGTACACCGTTGTCTCTGTACACTGGAGTCTCTGTACACTGGTGTCTCTCTGTACACCGTTGTCTCTGTACACTGGAGTCTCTGTACACTGGTGTCTCTCTGTACACCGGTGTCTCTGTACACTGATGTCTCTCTGTACACTGGTGTGTCTGTAATAATAATAATAATAATAAGCTTTATTTGTATAGCACCTTTCATACATAGAATGTAGCCCAAAATACTTCACAACAATAAAAAAGAAATAGATATAGAATCAACATAAAAACTTGGATAAATAAGATGGAACATAAAACCCAGTAAAAACAGAAGAATAGAAATAAGTAAATAAAAGCACTAGTACATGGTAATAAAAACACTATCAGTAGCCTAAAAGTAAGAAAATTAAATTAAAAGGCAGAGCAAGCTAACTGAAGGCAAGTTTAAATAAGTGTGTTTTAAGAAGTTTCTTAAAAGTGTTAAGAGTTTCTGCCTCTCTGATATTGCCTGGCAAGGCGTTCCAAAGCCTAGGGGCATAAAAGCTAAAAGCTGCCTCACCGCTTCTCTTACGGTTTACTTTCGGAATCACTAAGAGAGAAGCAGTGGAGGATCTAAGGGTTCTACTAGGCACATATTCCTGAATCAGTCACCTAAGTATGTTGGTGCTAAACCTTTTATCGTTTTAAAAACGAGAAGAAGAACCTTAAAATCTATTCTAAAACGCATAGGTAGCCAGTGTAGTGTAAGGAGTGTGGGGGTAATGTGGTCTCTCTTTTTTGTGCCAGTCAATATCCTTGCAGCCGCATTCTGAACTAACTGTAGTTGTTTAATGCTTTTTTGGGGGAGACCAAAGAGAAGGCTATTGCAGTAGTCAAGGCGACTTGTGATAAAAGCATGCATAAGCTTTTCTGCATCTGCTTGTCGGAGGAGAGGTCTTACCTTTGCAATGTTTCTTAAATGAAAGAAGGCAATTTTAGTAACATTTCTTATATGGGGCTCAAAGGTTAGGTCATTATCTGTAATAACGCCTAGATTCTTGGCTTCCCGATTACTGCACAGGTCCAGATGCTCTAGGTTTTTTGATATTGCATCTCTTTGAGGTCTTGGTCCAATCAAAATGGCCTCTGTTTTGTCATCGTTCAACTGGAGAAAATTCTGAGACATCCACATTTTTATATCTTTCAGACACTTCTCCAGTGAGCTGAGTGGACTTGTATCACCAGGGAACACAGAAATGTACAATTGTGCGTCATCAGCATAGCTGTGGAAATTGACACTATGCTTTCTAATGATGTTACCCAGTGGTAGCATATACAAAGAGAACAGTAAAGGCCCAAGAATAGATCCTTGAGGGACCCCACACGTAATACTAACCGTGTCAGACACAGCGTCTCCTAGTGCAACAACAAATCCTCTCCCAGTAAGGTAAGATTTAAACCACTCTAGTACTGGTCCCAAAAGACCCACCCAATGTTCCAGACGGTGCATTAAAATGTTGTGATCCACTGTATCAAATGCAGCACTCAAGTCCAGTAAAACTAGAACAGCAACACCACCACTGTCAATGGTTACCCGCAGGTCATTTACAACGTTTACCAGGGCAGTCTCTGTCCTATGGTTAGATCGGAAGCCTGATTGGTATTTCTCAAGGGTGTTGTATCTAATCAGGAATTGATTCAGTTGTCTAAAAACTATTTTTTCAAGGATTTTACTTAAAAAAGGGATGTTGGATATGGGGCTGAAATTACTGAGCACAGAGCTGTCTAAATGCCTTTTTTTCAGTGTTGGTCTCACAATGGCAGATTTCAAGGTGGTGGGGAATTTGCCAGCTGACAATTTCCAAGACATCATCAACTAAACAATCATACACGTTTTTAAAGAACTTTGTGGGGATGGGATCAAGTGAGCAGGTTGAGGGTTTCATTTGAGAGATAATTTCACTCAAAGCTTGCGTGTCAATCTGCTCAAATGAATCCATGACAGCATTCATTTGTCTACATTGATCATCTAATTCTGTAGTTATGTTGACCTGGGAGATTTGTGAATGAATACTGGATATCTTTTCTTGAAAGAAAGTAACAAACTCATTACATCTAGATGTGGAACCGGACACAATGTCAGGATCAGCAGTCATCGTAGGGTTAATTAATCAATCAATTGTTGAAAAAAGAATGCTAGGTTTATTCTTGTTTTCATTTTCTGTAATAATCTTGGAAAAGTAATCCTTTCTTGCCAGATGTATTGCTTTGTTATAGGCAGTCATGGCGTCTTTGTATATACACTGCCTGGCCAAAAAAAAAATTGCCGTTGCACCCGTCATGCATAGTGCCCACTGTACAAGCCTCTGGAGGCAGTGTTATGATCTGGGGTTGCTTCAATTGGTCAGGTCTAGGCTCAGCAGCATTATGCAGCAATAAAATTAAGTCAGCTGAGTACCTGAATGTACTGAATGACCAGGTTATCCCATCAATGGGCATATTCCAGGATGACAATGCCAAGATTCATTGGGCTCAAATTGTGAAAGAGTGGTTCAGGGAGCATGAGGAATCATTTTCACACTTGAATTGGCCACAAAAGTCCTGAGCTTAACCCCATTGAAAGTCTTTGGGATGTGCTGGAGAAAACTTTTCGGAGTGGTTCGACTCTCCCATCGTCAATACAAGATCTCGGCCAAAAATGAATGCAACTCTGGATGGAAATAAATGTTGTGACGTTGCATAAGGTTGTCAAAACAATGCCACGACGAATGCGCGCCATAATCAAAGCTAAAGACGGCCAAACAAAATATTGGAGTGTGCGACTTTTTCTTTGGCCAGGCAGTGTATTACAGTGAACTGTGAGCCTAGTTTTCCTCCATTTTCTTTCAGCTGCCCGACAGATTCTCTTAATATCATTAACACTGTTATTGTTTAACCATGGGGAGATTCTGTCAGTCGACCTCTTTTTAATCTTTAGTGGAGCAACAGTATTTAAAGCAGATGACAAGGTATTGTTGAAATTTTCAACCATGTCATTTAAAGAGCAGTCATAACTGTATGGCTCAAACAATCTCATAATATGAGAAAACTTTGCTTCAGCCTTGCTATCTAGGAATCTCCCTTTGGTCTTTGTTAAGATTAGGTTGGCATCAAAAAACACACAGTGATGGTCAGAAATAGGTAATTAGAATACTAAAACATTATCAATGTTTAACCCTGTTGTTATTACTAAGTCTAGGGTGTTACCATGCTGATGAGTGGCTTCATTTACATGTTGGGTAAGTTCAAAGCTGTCCAGTAAATTCATAAGCTCCATAGCTTTGGAGTCATTCTTTTTATTAATATGAATATTCAGGTCTCCATTCAGGATTAATCTATCATATCTAGTGACACCAAGTGAGATCAGCTCTGAGAATTCCTGTAGAAATAGTGATGAATATCTTGGTGGCCGATATAATGTAATGATGAGCACTGATAATTCTCCTTTGAGCTCAAGAGCAAGATATTCAAATTATGTAAATTCACCCAGGTCAATGTCTTTACACACAAACTGTGTAGATAAAATGGCTGTGATCCCTCCTCCTTTCCTGTTTTGTCTGACTGACTGATTATAGTTTGGAGGACAAGCCTCTATCAGTGTTGCTACACCAGTAGTGCTGTTTAGCCAGGTCTCAACTAAAAACATACAATGCAAATTCCTTTCAATTATCAGATCATGAAGGATTTGTTAGCCAATGAGCTGACATTAAAAAGAGCTAATTTCAGCTGTAGGGATTCTGTGACAGGAAAGAGAGACTGGTTGTGGCTGAACAGTAACAAATTTAAGATTATTGAGCCAGGTACCGGATGGTCTGTGATTGCTACGATGTGTTTGACCATGCCACCGGCTGTTTAAGATCACCGGTATGTTTAAAGAAGCGGCATGGGGTCTGTCTCATCTCTGGTAGACACCTGAGTGATGATGTCTGTGGTTATTGATGTGTAATATTTAATCAATTTGACTGAGCTTCAGCGTGGCAGCTTTAATTAACTCCTGGATTGGTGAGTGTGGTGGAGGGGGGGGGGGGGGGGTTGTCCCCTGATTGGGACAAAGACATCCTCCGAATGCCTTGGGTGATGTGGAGCAGAGGGTCAGGTGAGGGGGGAGAGATACCGGCTGTCTGCCTGTGTACGCTGTCCTTCGCGCTTATCTTGTTTGGGTATGGCATTCCAAGAGCATGATGTAGGTTGGCTGATGTACAGTGTCTTGCGAAAGTATTCACCCCCCTTGGCATTTTTCCTATTTTGTTGCATTACAACCTGTAATTTAAATTGATTTTTATTTGGATTTTATGTAATGGCCTTACACAAAATAGTCCGAATTGGTGAAGTGAAATGGAAAAAAAAAGAAAAAGAAAACTTGTTTTAAAAAATACAAAAAAAATAAAAAACTGAAAAGTGGTACGTGCATATGTATTCACCCCCTTTGCTTTAATGTATTTTTAAAGTATCATATTTAATATTTGGTCGCATATCCTTTGCATGCTGTTACTTCCTGAAGTCTGTGACCCACCAACATCAAAAGACTCTCGATATCTTATTTTCAGGTACTGTTACAAGCGATACTATAACCTCTCTGCATTTGAATGGATCTATATGGGAATTGGGGGGTGAGACTAGATTCAGATGTAAATTACGCTGGTACAGTATGGAACACATGACTGGCTAAATGGCAGTAAGTCATCAAGGGTCTAAGGTATCAAACGAGCCCCAAACCATCACTCTGCGGCCATGTATGGAGTAGATGTGGATGGCTCACTGCAAGGGTTATTTCTCCTGACTCATTTTCCTATAAAACTCTATGGGGAAAAAAGTCAGGAGAAGAAACCCTTAAAGTGATCCATCCACATCTACTCCATATGTGGCCGCAGAGTGATGGTTTGGGGCTCGTTTGATACCTTAGACCCTTGATGACTTACTGCCATTTAGCCAGTCATGTGTTCCATACTGTACCAGCGTAATTTACATCTGAATCTAGTCTCACCCCCCAATTCCCATAGAGATCCATTCAAATGCAGAGAGGTTATAGTATCGCTTGTAACAGTACCTGAAAATAAGATATCGAGAGTCTTTTGATGTTGATGGGTCACAGACTTCAGGAAGTAACAGCATGCAAAGGATATGCGACCAAATATTAAATATGATACTTTAAAAATACATTAAAGCAAAGGGGGTGAATACATATGCACGTACCACTTTTCAGTTTTTTATTTTTATTTTATTTTTTAAAACAAGTTTTCTTTTTCTTTTTTTTTCCATTTCACTTCACCAATTCGGACTATTTTGTGTAAGGCCATTACATAAAATCCAAATAAAAATCAATTTAAATTACAGGTTGTAATGCAACAAAATAGGAAAAATGCTAAGGGGGGTGAATACTTTCGCAAGGCACTGTAAGCAGTCTGGATCCAGTGATGTTTGGTGAACCCCATCGGGTCTGAAGCGGTCTTTGCAGTTCCAAAAGATATTGAAATTGTCAATAAACTTTATCCCATGGGTGAGGCACGCCGATGTCAGCCATGTATTCAGGCCAAGGAGTCTGCTAAAAGATTCGATTCCTTTCCCCAAAGTTGGAAAGGGGCCTGAGATGAATATATGTTGCGATTGACAGTCGCTCAGTTTCTCCAGTAGCAGGGAAAAGTCTTTTTTCAGGATCTCAAAGCCAGTTTTCCTTCGCAGAATGTCAAAAGACCCGGCGTGGATAATAATCCGCATATTACTTGGATGTGTAGAGAGGATAACTGATAACAGCCCTGATAAACAATACAGATAAACAATACTCGCCACGACAAAGGGTAAAGGCTAGCAGTCTTCCATCCGTGTTCTGCTGGTTTCCAGCTCCACTCTCTTCCTTATGGCGTAACCCAAAAAATGCCACCATCTCAGGTTGCCTATCACTCCTCAATACAAACCCACTTCCAGGCTGATCTCACTGCCAGTAATCCTCTGAAAAGTGGTGCCTACCGTACATCGTGGTATACACCGCGCCCATTACAAAGGTAAAACAGATAATGTTTCACACTTTTCTCTCATTTCTTTTAACAGAGGTTTGTATGCCAGCATTATGGTTGTGTTTGTGATTACTGATTGTCCAGTCAGATTACTCAGAATGCTCACATTCCCAGAGAGGGAACCTGTCTGCCTGCAAGTTGACCTCACCCCCACCCCTCCCGCCGACAGGAGGAGGACTCTCGAGCATTAAGTGAAAAGACTGAGCTGTCATGAGCGGTTGGTGCAAGCTGCCAACCTCAGCTCTGAGTGCTTCTCCGTACTTCACCTGTGGGTATGTGACACTGTACAACAGAGGATGTGTCTCACCTCATATCACAGAGATGAACTCATCATGCGTCAAGCCATGTTTGTGAGAAAGGTGTTGAGGAACTATTGTTTTTTTACACTCCCAAACAATACCTAGACAGGTAATATTCTGTATATTCCCAGTGATTACACACAGTGCACAATTCTGTGTTTCAGTGCTATAGGTGACTTGACAGTGCTGGCTGGCATTGTGTGACATATGAAACAATTGGAAGGCAGTCACTGGGGGCCAGGGTGGGGCAGTTTGAGTCATTTTGGGGATCCATGAAGCCACTTTGGGCAATACCATTAGTACAAGTCACAGAAACCCTTCCCATGCAGGGAAGTTTTTCTGGGGAAGAGGCTATTCGTGTGTGGGTAACTTGCTACATACCAACCTCACTGTGTTTGTGTGTGTGTGCATGCTGTTGGACTATATTTCCTTTTTTTCCTACACGAGCATGCATGTCCTTTATACTCATTGGCAGGTGTTTGTAAGCACAATGTGTTTGCTGTGAGAACTGGATTTCAATCTAGTTCATGTCACATTTATGGTTTTGCTGTCTCATTAATTTGTATTTGTGTGTGATTGTGCATATGTGTATGTATACTGTGGTATACTTGTATGTATCAAAAACTCATGAATTGAATGGGAGCAAATTCTAAAATGTCTGTTCTTCTTGTGCACACCACACACACAAACCCTGTGGTCGTTTCACAAAAAGAGCAACCAGCTCACAGAATTAGTAAAAAATTGAACAGGTGCTTGCCTGTACTACCACTGTGTGAATGTGTGTGTGATGTGCATGACAGTGTGTATGTATGTGTGTGTGTGTGCTCTGTGGGGCGGCTGGTGTGTGTGTGTGTGTGTGTGTGTGTGTGTGTGTGTGTGTGTGCTGTGGGGAGCTGGTGTGTGTGTGTGTGTGTGTGTGTCTGTGTGTGCTGTGGGGGGCTGGTTGTGTGTGTCTGTTCTGTGAGGGGCTGGTGTGTGTGTGTGTGTGTGTATATGTGCTGTAGGGCGCTGGTGTGTGTGTGTATATGTGCTGTAGGGCGCTGGTGTCTGTGTGTGTGGTTTTCCTTCATCACAGCATGTGCTCCTGCTCTTCCTGTGCACACCTGCACACCCCACACACAACACCCTGCATGCATCTCACCAGCCCACAGGATGCACCTCATTTTAACAGGTGCTTGCCTGTTTTAGCGCTGTGTGAATCGAGCCTTCTGCTCTGTTCTCATCTGAAAATACCCCTCTGCTCCCCCCTATCGCCACCATCTCCCTCTCTGCCACCCCCCCCCCCCCCCCACCCCCCACCCCTCAGAGCAACATATTTACTCTTGTTGAAATGTGCCAACGTCTTCCCGAAGCCCGTCTCACACACCCCAAACCAAGTGCCCTGCTGAGCCCTTCAGTGACAGAAGCGACAGAGGCGTTTCAGGGAGTATGTGGGATGGTCTGGGAGGTACGCTTGGTTAGAAAGAGATAGCGGTGCACAAACGCATGACACTCTATCCTGGAAAGATTAGGGAGCAAAGACCGAGCATTTATTTTTTGCCTCCGCACAGCTGTTTTGCAATAAGCAGCTCTTGTAAAATGGGAAGTAATTAGCGGACAAGGTGTAACGGGCGGGACTGAGGAGCACTAATGCCACCGGGGTCTTTGTTCCTGGGCTGTGGTGTTCCACGTGCTCCCTCTGCATTCTGATTCCATCTTTGTGTCTCCGATTCATCCCTCTGGCTTCAGGAACCCAAGAAATGGGAGCAGAGCTACCGTACGCCGTCAGTTACTCCAGCCAATCGTGGCGTTCTGTCGTGAAGGTCAAAACATTTTGACTGACAATAATAGACTTCATTATTGCTCCACCTATTAAGGGGTTTGTGAACCCTCGCTCCTCCCATTATTACCCTCCTCAGCCTTCTCTGTGTCTCAAACATGGATGACTTAAAAACAAAAAAACACATTTCTCATGTTTAACAATTCTGGTTTGTGTAATTATATTTATCAGAGCCGTACAGTGGGTTGGTGTCAAATAGTCTTCCCTCGAAACAACCAAATCATCTCTCCTGCTTGTGTCTTTTATGCCCAACTGCAAGCGCAGGACTTTGATGGTTGATGGTGTGTAGCGGCCTTGTCACCATGGTAACGTGTGCGTGCATCCCCAGAGCCCCTCGTCAGACGGAACCGGGGCGCCGGCCCGTGGGGAGACCCCAAAATCGAGCTGCGTTTCAGTAGACGTGGGGCCTGGAAGGGGGGTTAGGGTAGTTGGTGGGACTTCAGGAGTCACGCTGGATCGATTGGGCGGTCGCGGATATTCCCGTAATTGTGGGACGGGCCTGCGGTGGGTCCCATCATCTCCCCCGTCCGTCCCGCGCAAATTGCTTTCTGGCGCCTGAGGAGAGCACCGGGACACTGTGGCATGGCAGGTAATTAGTCTGTCCATGCCGGTGTCTCGTCCCCCGGGTAGACGGCCCCGCCCCACCCTCCCCACTGCCCACTCCCCTCAGAGACCACTCCTCCATTCTGTTTCCCCCACCCTTTGACCCTCCTCCACATATGGGCTTTGAAAAACAGTCTCCTTCAATTAAACACCCTGCGCCTTGGGGAAGCTTTCCGGTTTTACAACTGCTGTTTTTACCCCTTCCAATTGAATTCTTTCAAAAATGGAAAAACATGTATTGTATATATTCACAAATCCGTTTTTAAAATGTACAGGTACGTTTTACTTTTGCAGGTCAGTGTACACTGTATCAACCTTTGTACAGTTCTACTGATTGTGTCAGTGTTGGGCAATGGCCTTCTATATCATCTCATTTTTAAATAATTTCTTATTCATACACAATGAAAGTTGTTGTTCTTCTCTAAATGTCTCATAACTCAAGGTGCGCTAACCCAAAACCCCATTTGGCTAAATTATAAGTGTCTGTTGCCAAGGGGAGAAAAAAAGAAACAGTTTATTTGCTGTTCATGGGAATTTTATATTCTGGATTCAAGAGCTTAGAATGACAGGGTTCCAACAGAAGTTAATGTACCTTTGAGATATCAGGTATTTGCCATGATATATCATGTGATAGCATAATTTTGTATTGCATTTGGATTTTGTATCCATGTTAGTTTTAATCTAATTTCACATATTTAATGTGTTGTAGAACAAAAAGACATGGTAAAGAGCATTCCCCCGTTGACCCATTTGTGGGCTTTGTGTAAATGTCAAAAAGGTAATGACAGTACTACAGGCAGGACATATCCATGTCCTTGTCTGACACTGTTAGAGGAGCAGGGCCCTCTGTTGTGTTCTGAGCGCTGGCCGTAATCGCACGTTCCCATATGGAAGCCGGTGAAATATAACGATCCATACCGGGTGAGGCTATTTGGGACGTATCTGCCTTCCTCCATCTGCTTTGTAGGTTAAAATTAGCATGCCTGTTCAGAGGACCTCTGTTTAATTATCCCACAGTGAAGCAAGCAGGAACACATTACGGAGGAGTGCATGCTCCATGAAGGCTCTCAAACACCCAGCCATCCATTATGTACTGTATGCCCGCTTATCCAATTCAGGGTCCTTGTGGGGGGGGAGGGGGGGAGCAACCCCTGGACAGGAATCCAGTCCATTGCAGGGTGAACATGCACACACACACACGCACTCACACCTGTGGCCAATTTAGTGTCTCTGATTCACGCAACCTGCATGTCTTTGGACTGTTGGAGGAAACCCACTTAAACATGGGGAGAACATGCAAACTCCAGGCAGAGAGGATCCGGGCTGGCTGGGACTCGGACCTGGAAACCGGGCCTCGCAGCACTCAAACAGGACCGGCTAAGTCCTCACACACAACCGATTTCAAAGGAACAGAGCGAACAGGCGAAACTGATCCTGGGTCAGTGCTTGGTGCTGTCGTCTGTCTCGCGGTGACATGTCTCACCATGGCAAGCCTCCACAGAGACGGCACGGGGATCGCTAATGACCAAGGCCTTAATTTATTCTTCGTTCATTTAAGTCTTTTCATCCATTTCCTTGATGGGTGGCTTTAGTTGTAAATGAGCTCTGGCCTACCGTTTTTATTTTTTCTCCTCTTTTCAACATCCTGCTGTTCAGATGAAATGAGGTGTTGATTAAATCATTTTTATTTTCAGTTGCGGGTTTCAGTCTGAGTAATTACATATTTATTCACTCAAAGGCGCAGGGCTCACTGCACGCACGCATACGGCTGCATCTTGTTAAAGACCCCGTGAAATCACTTTTTTCTTACATTTTCAGTGTTCATAATGCCACAGCAGATGAAAGGTACACGCTTGTTTTTTCCAAATGTATTAACAGGGAAATAATTCAGTTTCCTTTTGATGTAGAGCATATAGTTTCTAAACACAAGCCGGAGGTGTCCTGTTGCCTCCAAAACACTAAACACTTTTATTAAGAGCAATATAAGAACTTTACTTTCAAAGTAAAAAACTCACTGAAAACTGAATAAAATCAGCCCTATATGACAGTATTTGTTTTTGTAACGCGGGAAATCGGGTAAATCTGACCCCCGTACCCCTAACCCGGTTTTGTTCTTTTGCAGTAATCCACCACTCTCCACTTTTATTATACAATTCATAAAATCTCATACAATTAGGCAGGACAAAGGATAATGCCAGTTCTCCCAGTTTCTGTCCCCTCTTCCATCAACAAGGCTCGGCCGGACAACACAGGCTCTATCCCCACAGGTAAGCGTGCCCGTTACACCCACACCACCCCACAGGTAAGCGTGCCCGTTACACCCACACCACCCCACAGGTAAGCGTGCCCGTTACACCCACACCACCCCACAGGTAAGCGTGCCCGTTACACCCACACCACCCCACAGGTAAGCGTGCCCGTTACACCCACACCACGCGGCACACACTCGCCACTCATTAAGCTGTGCAACAATCAGGAATTTATTTAGGGCACACACACACACACACACACTTGTGACCACCCGCACACCTTACTAGCTCACCTCGGGGCAGCCGCCTGCCCGGCCCAACTACTTGCAACGAAGGAGTCCAACCTCAAACTGACACGGCGGGTATACACACAATAACAATAATGCATACACACAATAACAAAACTCTCATTCACTCTACGCCACAAACGAACCACATTGAGCACCAAAGCATAAGGGGGCGGTGGAGTCCCAACCACACCACACTGTGGGTAGGGGCTGCCACCGAAATAAAAGAAAATAAAATAAAGCAAAAACTCCACCCCTTGATGTGCTCGCCAAACGGAGTATCTAGCTGTCCCCCACTTGGGTGAATCTCAGGTCGCAGTCCCTCCACTGCTGACCACCGCCCTCATCACACTGGCCGGCCTCTCCACGGGACGCTGCCGCTCAGCTCCCCGCTCACACCGGGCTTAACCCACGCACTCGGTTCAGTTATGCTGCCAGCTCCGGACCTCCGCAGCCGTTCCTCCGCAAACAGGTAAGTTCACCGCCCACAAAACACATCACGTTCGCTCTCATACAACAAAATAGAAATAACCAAACCAACTGAAAGCCAAAAGAAAAACCACAAACACTCGGGAGCCGGGAGGAAACCAACCTCCATACTCGCCTCCCGTCCCATCTCTATTTCACCCCGGGGGCCACATGTATAAAACTGAGTAAAATAATGCGTAAAAGAATGCTCGGGGAGAAAGTCAGTTTTGCATTTTCTCCCTCTGCCTTTCGGTCACGGTGTCGTCATATCACACTGACTCCAAACATTGCGTACATGTGGTGTCCAGCGTGTGCAGAGGTACGCAGATTCTCTTATTCTATACATCTGAATTTCTGCATGGAAACTCGCTTACGCAGCTTTCTGAGGGCATTTTTCTGCTCAGCACTGTGGCCCCAGGTGCGCTAATTATAAAGCCTCCCTGACCGAGCCCCATGCATTCCCACGCTGATTTCGCCCAACTACTCAATTCCCCCATGAGTACCTAAATCGCCAATCAATCATTCAATTGCGATTCATCAATATCCTATTACTCAATTCTGGAACCGCTCGCTCCTTCCCTTCCACTGAGGGAGACTGCAAACTTTGTGACATTTTCTTTATGTATAGCTACTAAGAAATTCAGTTTCGACATGGTCTTTCAAGAGAATCCCTCTAGAACGTGTTGCATTAAGCCAGTTTCAACAGATGCTACAGATCAGGTGAATCAATATTAACACTCTGTATGGAAGTGAGTGTGTGCATGCATCACCCGAGGCCACCGCAGCTATCTCTAACCCCAATAACCTGAGCAATCCCATGGAAATTCAAACACTGAGACACCCCATCATTAAAAAAAACAATAGTACAAGTTGTGCTGGTGTCTCAGGTGGCTGGCTCATTAATTAAGCACTGTGTGGATTTAGCTTTCTTTGTAACGACTTTCCGGTGACTTAATGAACAGTGAGGCTGTTTCAGTGGCCTCCTCGGATTATGCTATACTAGTTCCTCCCAATGATGTGACGAGTCCCCATTGGCCACCAGTTGTTATCAGCGAGACACTCATCCCTTCCGTTCTATTCTGTGAGTTATCTCCTGTTGTACTGTGCGCCTGTAGAGTGTGTAATAGTCACTTGCTCTCCTGTAGTACAGTGGAGGTGTATAGGGTGTAAAATAGTCACTGGCTCTCCTGTAGTAGTGTGTGGCCTGTAGAGTGTGTAATAGTCACTGGCTCTCCCGTAGTACTATGTGGACTGTAGTGTGTTGTCCCTGGCTCTCCTGCAGTACTGTGTGGATTGTAGTGTGTGTAATAGTCACTAGCTCTCCTGTTGTCCTGTGTGGCCTGTAGGGTGTAAAATAGTCACTGGCTCTCCTGCAGTACTGTGTAGACTGTAGTGTGTTGTCCCTGGCTCTCCTGCAGTACTGTGTGGATTGTAGTGTGTGTAATAGTCACTAGCTCTCCTGTTGTCCTGTGTGGCCTGTAGGGTGTAAAATAGTCCCTGGCTCTCATGTAGTACTGTCTGGACTGTAGTGTGTGTAATAGTCACTGGCTCTCCTGTAGTACTGTGTGGCCTTTATGGTATAAAATAGTCACTGGTTCTCTTGTAGTACTGTGTGGACTGTAGTGTGTGTAATAGTTACTGGCTTTTCTATAGTACTGTGTGGACTGTAGCATGTGTAATAGTCGCTGGCTTTCCTGTAGTACTGTGTGGCCTGGAGTGTGTGTAATAGTCACTGGCTCTCCTGTAGTACTGTGTGGCCTATAGTGTGTAGTCCATGGCTCTCCTGTAGTACTGTGTGGACTGTTTTGTGTGAAATAGTCACTGGCTCTCCTGTAGTACTGTGTGGACTGTTTTGTGTGGAATAGTCACTGGCTCTCCTGTAGTACTGTGTGGACTGTAGTGTGGGTAATAGTGACTGGCTCTCCAGTAGTACTGTGTGGACTCTAGCATGTGTAATAGTCGCTGGCTCTTCTGTAGTACTGTGTGGCCTGGAGTGTGTGTGAGAGTCACTGGCTCTCCTGTAGTACTGTGAGGACTGTAGTGTGTGTAATAGTTGCTAGCTCTCCTGTAGTACTGTGTGGCCTGTAGTGTGTGTAATAGTTACTGGCTTTTCTGTAGTACTGTGTGGACTGTTTTGTGTGTAATAATCACTGGCTCTCCTGTAGTACTGTGTGGCCTGGAGTGTGTGTGAAAGTCACTGGCTCTCCTGTAGTACTGTGAGGACTGTAGTGTGTGTAATAGTCGCTAGCTCCCCTGTAGTACTGTATGGCCTGCAGGGTGTAAAAAAGGCTCAGCTCAGCCGAAGTGCATTGGAGGAATATACAGTGTATACTCCAGACTGGTGTGCAGGCACAAATGACAAGATGTTAATTTGAGTTCAATTTTGCAATTAAAAAAGAAAAAAAGGAAAGGATTTCCACAACAAGAACACAAAGCACTAAAAGGCTGCTTGAGTAGAAATCTTACCAGCCACAATCCAAATTTTGACAGCATTTGGCTGGTGGCGGGAGTTAACTTCGCACCCTGACTACAAGGCAGGCATGAGCTTTTCGGCGGGCAATCTCCCCTTACCCACATCCACCACTTGCCAGTATCTTTATAAGTGGTGGGTTACCCTCAGCCCCCTCCCCCACCCCCCAACACCTCATCCTCCTGTCCTTGCTTATCTGTGTGTGGAACATTATTGAGCTAATGCTACCATCTATTACTGTGGTACTGATGATATTTCCGTTGGGCCTAGCTGTTCTG
Organism: Synaphobranchus kaupii; assembly: GCA_029718625.1. NCBI lineage: Eukaryota > Metazoa > Chordata > Actinopteri > Anguilliformes > Synaphobranchidae > Synaphobranchus > Synaphobranchus kaupii. The sequence goes on from CM056392.1 coordinate 30,894,625, forward strand.
GCTAATGGAATCCTTGCCAAGCTGGAGGGCTAGCCAATGTCTGTGTGTCATTAAAAGGTCTGGGGTTAAGAATATGATGCGCCCCTGGGAACGAAGGCACTCCAAACCCTGCCAAATAGTTTTCCTCTTCCTGATGCCTGTTCCAGCCTCACTGGCTGTTGCGGTCAGGGTGCCATCTGCTTGTACTCCACAAAGCGTATTTCTGCCCGTGCATCAGACCCCCATGCATCCATGCTGGTCAAATCCCCCCAAATCACACTCGTATCATCAGCCAACACTTTTTTAATGTGAACGAGTTAAAACTGGTCCCGTGCAAAGCTATAGTAGATCATCTTCTCTTTTTGTATTCAACAAAGTGGAGTCTCCTCCACTTTGCTGCCCTGACATCTGTGTCCTGAAAACACAAAGCTGATGGATTAAAAACACAAGAATCACAGCCAAGCGTGTGACAGCAAGTTATTCTCTTTACAGCCGCGGTATAAATCCCCAAAAACACGTTTCCCTGCAGGAGTCTGCTGATGTGGCAATCCTGTCTAAAAAGCTATTTGTTTCTATGCAAATATGTTGTGGGCGCCTCACAAAATCTGGAAGGAAGATTAAATGAAAATTGAAACAAAAAAAACAAAAACAAAAGAAAAGTGAAGCGCTGGGAGTGAGAGAAGCACAAAAAAGAATCTGAGAAGCCAGAAATGGAAGAATGAGGAGAGAACGGGGTGAAGTGGAAAAGAGAGAAAACAAGCTAAGGAGAGAGAGGGGGGGGGAGCTGGAAAAGGGAGGGGTGAGGGAGGGAATTTCCCTGTGGAAAGATGTGTTTGTGCAGAAGGAGCTTGCTCGCTCGCTCACTTGCCCACTCGCTCTCCCGCTCACTGGCTTATTCAGAACAGAGCAGTCAGAAAGCCTGCACAGCTCTCTCTCTCTCTTTCTCTCTCCCCTCTATGTCGAATCTAGAGACCCATGCTGGCACTCGGCACAAACGCTCCGTGGAACGGACAGCAGAGGACTCAGCTAGAGCACGGAGGGGGACAATAAGAGATCGGAAAGAAAAGAAGAAAGAGAAGAAGGCTGAGAAGAAAGAGAGGAACGCTTTTGCTTTGTGAGCAGAGGAGAGGTCAGTGCTACCTGGTACCAGCTTGCCCGTACAGGACAGACCCCACAGATCGCCTTACAGTCACAGGTGAGATGCCTTTCCTTGTCCCTCTCTCTTTCTCTCTCTGTCTCTCTCTCTCTGTTTCTCTCCACCTTTACCTGCAGCAGGTAAGCTTTTCTCGCACGCTCGGTCCACAGCTCACGGCCACCCCAGCCCGCTGGACTCTCTCACAGTGGTGGCAGAAACTTCAGTGCGGTTTGCTTGGTCTCACACAGCTGAGTGCATCCTGGGGAACCAGGAACTGTCTGCTTGAGGGGTTGGGGTTGTGAAGGGCAGTGAACGGGGTGCACGGTAAACAGGAAAACGTGTCCGCAAGGGGCTCTGTGTGAAAGTGTGAACGCCATTGAGACGGGGTGAGGAAACGAGTTGTTCTCATTCAAAGCAAAATAGTCATATTTGTAAATGAAGCCTCGAAATCCACGCAGAACTAAAGCGAATTTCAACGTGAACTGTTTTCACAGTTGTAATTCTTTGCTGATGATGCTCCTGTGCGGTTGTAAGAAAGCCTTCCTGTGCACTGTATATGTGCACACGCTCAGAGTGGTGTTTTTTAAGCTAACTAAAAGATTTAAGCTTGATAGTTTTGTACAAATCAAACCAAATTCAGAGCAGTGACCTACACTGTCGGCTGCTGTTCATGGCGGTCTGGAGACCCGTTTCTGTGTCAGGAGAGCGGACTCTCACGCTGCCACGGCGACCACCTGCTCCTCTTTTCCGATGGATATGGAATGTTTGTTGTTCCTAATATTAGTGTGAAATGGCACAAATTAATTCACAAGTACAGAAACCAAGCCCTCTCCTCAAACAGTTTCTTTTGTAATAATAACAATAATAATAATAATTGTTGTTTTAGAGCATTTTTCATTGGGTGGCAGTCTCAAAGTGCTTTCCAGTGGTCAGAATAAGAGTGCAGCGATTAAAAGTGACAAACACTTCATAAAATGAAGACACATAAATATGAGCCAATATAAAAAGGCCAAATGCTAAAAGTATATTTTCAGGGCTGAATAAAAAGCTATGATAGAATCAGATCTCAGAAGGCATTCAAGGGGCGCAGGTCCAATGAACAGACGGAACGATCCCCCCTTTTACGCAACTGTGTTCTGGGATTGTGATCTCTCTGCTCGCGCCTCTAAACTCCTGCAGCTAATACAGAACGCAGCCACACAACTCGGTCCTCAATCTTCCCAAACGTGGTTTGTCTCAACTCACCGCACTGCCTGTCCGTTTACAGCTCGCATCGAGCTTAAAACTTCGGTGCTAGCCTACAGGGCAGAGAATGTAGCAGCTCCACCATACCTCCAATCAATCTTCAAACCCTACACTCCAGCCAGATCTGCCCCACAGCCTCGAGGCTACTGACTCTTTACTCCCTGGTCATTTCTCCCAGTCACCATGCCTGTCTGCGCTCAGGTCTCAGTGGTGGAACGAGCTTCCCGAAGTGGTCAGGGCAGCAGAATCATTAGCCTTCTTCAGACGCACACCGAAGACTCTCCAGACTGCGTCTTGGTTCCCCTCTCATCTACACGCCGTAACACTCCCACTTTTCGTACTAATTCAAGTTAAGGAAATTTTATGGTTTTTTTGGATTAAGGTTTGTTATGGATGACGTCTGTACGTATTTAGAATGTGTACTTTAGCTGTTGTTTAGCTTAGTTTACTCCCCTATGTAAAAAAAAAAAATGCTGCTGTATATTGTAAATATATCAAAATTATCTTCACAATATATTTAAAATATACTGCAGTATATTACATTTCCATAAGGGAAGGCATGATTTTCTCTTGTCAATCTGTGAAAACACTTTACTGCACTTCATGTCACTAATGCGTGAAGTATCGTTGACAGTAGTTCAGGAAACGTTAAAGTGTCATGTTATTCCATATGTTATTTCCATATGGGCTTACACTTGTGCTTTTGCATCTTTACTTGGCCTGAGAATGTTAATAGTCAGGTTTGGCACTATTGCTCATATGAATCAGGTCAATGTATTTCTATTTCTCTGACGTTGTCTGTCAGTCTGGTGGGCTGAATGGATGTAATGCAATTAAGTTGACCAGGTAGGTAGTGCCTGTGCCATTATCAAGTCTTATCAACCAGGAGGAGAAGAATTTTAGATAACTAAATTTTAGACACACTACTATAGGATTTTAGATAAATTCTCAAATGAATGGAGGGTATTTGGGCAGCTTTCTGTGCTTTTGTTAGGACCCTGAATAAGCTGCAGCGCTTTTCAGTGAGTTAGCTGGTAAACCACCAAGGAGTGCTTTGGCATAATCGAGCGGGGAAAACACGCATTGGTGTAATCAAGCTGGGTGATGCACCCTCGGGCCGAGCTGGGCTCTGGAAACAACGTCTCTCTTATGCGGCACCGCGGTGTGGAGCTACCATAATTAGCATATTATTATTATTATACTCAAAGTTTCATGTTCGAGTTGACATGCCGCCGACACATAATTATTGCATTATTCATTCCACTCAGCGGGCTGTCTTATTCAGGGCGAAATTATCAGCGGACATTTTTGTGTCAACATATTAACCATTTATTCTGCTAGACATTTAATGGATGCATTTTGGATTGAATTTAAATTGAATTTGAACCTTGCTAAAATGTAGAACAGCAATGCTCCCGTCTGAGGATTGAACCTTGGACGCAGGTCCTTAACCTCGGGACTGGCCCACATGGAGCTCCTGTTGCTAAATTTAGGCTGTGCTGTGAACATCAGGCAGACACTGTATCAAATACTCCCAAAAAAGTTTAATGTTTGATAGTGCATACGAAGTTTGACCCTACGAAGGTCTTTGTCAGGTATATGACTATGATGTCACTAAAAGTGCAGCTTTGTTCTTTAGTAAAACAGGAAAGACACTTTTGAGAGATGTATTTCATAAAATGTTTTTTTTTCTATTTGTTGTTCATCATCTGTATTTGCTTTATGTCTTTTTCCCTAGCTGGTTTCTTTGAATATAATAAGATAAAGATGAAAAATAACTGAGAATGTCAGCTCAGGACAATAGATATCCATAATCTACTGCATGAAATCCTTGTTTCATTTACATTCTTCCACAGATAAACATGATTTATGCCCACCATGCCTTCATTATGGTGGATTTATATAAATCACATCTTCATCACAAAACAATTAATGACATTTTCATTGTTAAATGTAACCTAGCAGAGGTCAATGGAAACCATTAACCATATGCAGTATAGTCTATATTATTTTTGAATCAAGATAAAGATAATATATATCTTTATTTATTCTTGCATACATTTTATTTCTATATGGCTTTAAAATAATGATAATGTTCTGGATATATTTGGCCCAGGTGCTAATAAGTAAACAGAACACAACGGTTAAATATGAAAACAGAGGATTCAGCCATCAGACAGGCCTACACATATGACTGTGTATTACAGGTATGTGGGGGGAAATAAAGTCAGTGTGTTGAATATATAAGAGTGTGCTCCATATACCTAGGTCCAGAGCATACTTCATAGTTCCAAGGTGCAGGCACCCTTATGTTTGTTGGTGTGTGTATGCATGAGTGTGGTGTGTGTGTGTGTGTGTGTGTGTGTGTGTGTGTGTGTGTGTGTGTGTGTGTGTGTGTGTGTGTGTGTGTGTGTTGTGTGTGTGCGTGTGTGCGTGTGCGCGTGCGTGCGTGCGTGCGTGCGTGCGCGTGCGTTTTCTATCCCTGTCCCCTAATACTGCATTTGTTTTAGGCAACTGTCATACACTTCAGCTGTTTTGACAGATAAAATCTTTTTACTTGTTTTTGAACAATAGATTTCTTTTCCAGCTCGGCGATGCACTGTCTCAAGAGCCTTCGGGGACGTGCTGCAGAACGTTACTTCGGCTTCTGGTGCTGCGCGCTTCCGTTGTGTGCAAGCCATGAAAATAAATCGGAAATGCACTGTAGACTTATTGCGAATCCGTGCCTTAACGCGGTTCCATAAGTCCATACGTATGCACATTTACGTTGCTCGCGAAGCCAGAGTTAACCCGCATCAAACCACACTAATTCCCCACATTAAAATCAAACTTTCATATATAAGTTCTTCTGCAGCAGCCTATACTATGAAGGAGTGACTGCATGCTTAATTAGCCTCAGGGACGCGACAGAGATCCGAGTCGTCATCATCCCCTGACTTCTTCCGTTCTTTGACAGGGCGTCCGGTACCCGCATCTCCCGCGTTATGGGGATTTAGACGAATTAAGAGACATTAGGAGGGATAAGCGTAAATAATGCACGCGAGTTTTCACGAGCAAGTAAATGCTTTCCTCAAGCTCCTTTTCCGTGGCGTTGGCTCAGAAGAGTCCAACTCCGACAGCACGACCCGACAGCATAGACTCTAACGCGTTGCACACGCCCTCTTTTCAGCTGAAAGCTACTTATCCCAGACTCTGATGTGTTTTGTCATTATAATCTAAAATGTAGGCTACGGTATTTCAGTGAGAAATGTCAACGTGTACCAGAGCCAGCCCTAGGTTTTTTTTGGCCCTAAACAAGAATGTTGCTCCAACATAAATCACACAATTGAATTGTGTGGCCCAGGGATGGCTGTGGCCCTAAACGACTGCATAGAGTGTTTATTCCGGCGGCCGGCTACTGCATAGAGTGTTTATTCCGGCGGCCGGCTCTGGTGTGTACACATAGTTTCGAGTGAGACAATAATAAAGAAGGAGTGAATGGAACTGAACCACCATCAAATAAGAACCAGAGGACAGCTGGTTGGATTTGTGTAGCTGTTCTATTTAGTCTGGAAGACTTTATTTTGGACGAACAAAATGCCAGACTGCATTACTGTCTTGTCAAGCATAACCTAGCTGCCAAACAAAGCGCTCGGGTGTTTTGTAGCTGCTTTGATTATTGCAGGCAGTTTGTCTCGACCGTAAAAACGGTCGCACAATTGCTCCTGACACAAGGTCCTTTTCAGATTCACGTCTGGATGCAAACGGGCATGACGGCCCTCATCGCCTGTACGCCTGCGTGTTACCTCGTCCCAGATGTGCTCCGCTCTTTCGCACAGCCCTCCATACGGACAGAGCCGGGCTGGACAGACAGACATACTACTGTCGGGCTGATTCCTGGGTTAGTCACGGGCCTCGGCAGTGAGCGTATCCACCGGAAGGTGACCTAATGTTTCGCGAAGGCGCCATTCCCGTCCACATCCGCTGTTGCACTGAGCTGCCCAGTGACCTTGTAGAGGAGTGTTAGAGGTCACCTGCTCGTGCTGTGGCTGCCTGTTTTCATCATTTTCTTATTTGTTAGGTCAAAGCACACAGAGTGGAAGGCTGAGTGGGGGTAGTAGGATGGAGTCGGGGGGGGGGGGGGGGGGGGGTGAAGTAATTAAGAAATCATTCGTGCTTTACTGAAATCTCACTTAAGAAACCCTGCCAACATTCTCACATGCCCTCCCCCCCCCTCCCCCCCACAGGCGATCAGTGAGTCTGCAGCCATTTTAGATGAATGGCCCGGCACCACTCAGAGGCTCAAAGGCTATTAAATGTGTCCCATGGACAGTGTGTCAGAGGGAGGGAGGGACAGAGTGGTGCGGAGGGCCGGACGGGCAGGGAGAGCGTCGGCTCAGAGGCCGGCAGAAGGGCTGTGGCGGGCAGCCGCTCCGCTGAAAGAGCTGTGAGTGTCTGAGGGAAGAGAGAGAGGGGGAGGGAGGGAGGGAGAGAGAGAGAGAGAGAGAGAGAGAGCACTGTCCTGGGGGAATCTTTTCCTGAGTATAAACGACCTGTTTAAGAATGATTAACCCCCGAGCACCTACCCTCTGTCCCCCCTCACATTTTCCACTGAGATAATGGCGAAAGAGTGATTTTTGTGTGTCTGTGCGTGCTTGTGTGTGTGTGCGTGTGTGTGTGCATATGTATGTGTGCATATATGTGTGTATGTGTGTGTGTGCATGCGTGTGTATGCATATGTATGTGTGTGTGTGTGTGTGTGTGTGTGTGTGTTTGTGCGTATGTGTGTGTGCGTGTGTGTTTGTGCGTATGTAGGTGTGTGTGTGTGTGTGTGTGTGTGTGTGTGAGTGTGTGATTGTATGTATATAAGTCTGCTTTTTCAGGCTGAAAGCAGGATGTGTCTTGGTTTGTGGACACAGCCTTGTTATTGGCAGCTATTGTGCCACTAATGAACTGCGGGTTGAGTCCGCCTTGGGGAACATACTCACACTCACACACACGCAGATACACATGCTCACCCATACTCTCTTTCTCTCTCTCTTAAAAACCCACTTCCAACAAGCGGCCCCTCCATAATTCTTGAACGTCCTTCTTTTATGGTTCTTTGTTCTGTGTGTTGTGTTTTTCATGTGCACCATTGTGAAGTTTTTTATGACTGTAAAATGAAACTGGTTTTCCAAATGAAATACATTATTATTATTATTATTATTATTACTATTATTAATATTCCTACACCCTCAGGTCATGGCATGCTTCACTCAGACTGAGGTTTTAGCTCAACACCACACAGAGGTTTCCTCATAGATTACTTTAGTCTTTAGTCACGTTGTGGTTTACTTACCTGTACACAAACAGCTCTGTCCAACCCCCACAGCCACCAATCCCAACACAACGTCTCAGCTTTTAACTGCACTGAAATCATACTGAAACAACAAGAAAATTCATCAGGGAGGAACAGCTCAAGGGATATAAAGTTCAACGCGTCAAGAGGGTGACATGTAATTTTGTTCATAATCACGGGGGTAGACCGGTGCACGCCGGCCGCGGTTTCAGCAAGGACCGGCTCAAGGGAGTGCTGCTAACGTCTATGGAAAAGTTCAAAGGAATATAGAAAAGTGACAAAGAAAGCCGTTGAAATGAAAAAGCAAAGCTTAGAGACCAGAGACCAAGGATCCAGGTCATTTCGGTAGTGGCTAATCACGAGGACACTGCGTGGTGCTGTCCATAGGGTGCCTGATGTTTTGACCCATATTCGCATCTCCCCCATGCTGCTGGTAGTTAGATTCCCTGCCATGGCGCCGTCTGTACCGTGATCCTTTCTCTCTCTTTACCCCGCTTTGCTTTTCCCCAGTCTGAAGGAAGTGGAAAGTACGCAAGGAGGATGGACCGTTAAAAAAGAATAGGGACAGGAGCGCCCAGAGCTTTACCCGAAGCACGTGTAATGAACATGATGATGTGCTTAGCCTGCAGCTCAATGCGCTCTATGCTACGTTCTGAGATTTCCTGGTTAGAATCCCTTTTCAGTGTCCATATATGGCCTTGCGAACTGGTGAGCGCCAGTTTATTCCGTTTTTACAATAGCTGGTCTGAAGCACATCAGCCACTAATTTTCCTGTACTCAGAAATAAATGATATAATGTCTCAGGCACGTAACTACAGTGCACCCATGTCGTTGTAAGAGGTCATTATCACATGCGGTGTTTTCTTATTTTGTGTCTTGGCAAACGTTAGAAGCTACGGGGCTTGCCTGAGAAGCCACAGGGCTGAGGAGCAATGCTATTGGACCCTGCTGGGCGCTCCTGCTGACACCCTGCTCCGCTCAGGCAAACACCTTTAGCCTGTTCTATGCTGTTTCTAATAAGTTTCCTCAGGAAACCCCCGCTGACGGTGAGACATACCGCTGCGCTGCTTGCGGCTTGGAGCCAGCAGGGGCGGGCAAGCTGGTGAGCTGAGGCAGAGAGAGAGGGAGAGGACGAGCAGCAAGCCCGGCCTTCCTTACACACTCTCCTCTGTGCACGGGAGGAACAGAGGGCGGCAGATGGCCTCTCTCTCTGTTTCTCGCTCTCTCTCTCACTCTCTTTTTCACCCATCTGTATTGCTCTCTCTCTCTCCCCCTTTTTCTCTTCCTGTCTCTCTGTTCATCTTCTCTCCCCTGCCCCCCCCTCTTCCCCATCTGTATCTCTTTCTTTATTGCCCCCCCTCTCTACCCCTCTCTTTCTCTCACCTTCTCCCCCCCCTCTCTCTCTCTCTCTCTCTCTCTCTCTCTTTTTCTCTCTCTCTTACTTCACCCATCTGTATTGCTCTCTCTCTCCCCCTTTTTCTCTTCCTGTCTCTCTGTTCATCTTTCTCTCCCTGCCCCCCCTCTTCCCCATCTGTATCTCTTTCTTTATTGCCCCGCCTCTCTACCCCTCTCTTTCTCTCACCTTCTCCCCCTCTCTCTCCCTCTCTCTTTCTCTCTCTCTCTCTCTCTCTCTTTCCTCTCGCTCAGCATGTGATCTCCTAACAATACAAAATGCTGGATAGGTAACTGGCCTTGTTACTCAGAGGTTACAGTTAAAATCCCAAACAGGGTGCTACCGTTGCGCCCTTGAGCAAGGCATTCTCCTGGATTGCTTTGCTAAAATGTCCAGGCCTCATATTTTGATAGGCTGTCCTCACATGTTACGTAAGCAGAATTAGTATTGTTGGACTAGGGGCTCAGTGTCTGGAGCACACCCCCTGACAGTGGAAAACTGTGTTCAGTGCTCTGGCATCATTTCCACAGATGTTCCTATCAGTAACAATCATCGTTTGCGTTTGAAGCCGGTCACCCAGGAGCACTTGAATTGATCCTCATAAATCAGAGTTTTTTCATTATACACTCTGAGAAATAAAGGTACAGTGGAGGTACATTTTTCTTCTTTAAGGTACAAATTTCCCAAAATGTACCCTAAACGTACAATCATGTTCTATATGGGTACTAATAAGTACCTTTTCAAGCAAAAAAAGGTACAAATTAATTATGTATTGCTGGCTAGGGGTACAATTTTATGTACCTATAAGGTACCACCCCAGTGGCAAACGTTTGTACCTTTTTAGGTACTTTTCATACCTTTTTTTCGGAGAGTGTCCCTCAGGCCGTTGTGATGAACGTGATGTGGATGTGATCGCCTACAAAAGCAGCGTCATCATGTTTTTTTGGTTACAGCTGTGTTTAGGGCTGCTCTCTCTGTCCCTCCGTGTATTTTTCCCTGCGGCAGGTATTCTAATGAATGGTTGTCATGGTGAGGTGATCCCCCACCCCCCCCTTCCTGACTCCCCCCTCTCTTCTATCTCACCTGCCTTTCTAATGAGCTTTGGCTCACCTGAACACTACGGGTGCTGTCGTTCAACAACCTCCTGCCCACCTGCCGTGAGCTGTGCTCCAAAAGCTGTAACTCTCTCTGCCCCCCCCTCCCCCCCCTCCCTCCACATTCCTCTTTTCCTTGGGATTGGTAACATATGTTTCAGTTGGTTTAAAATTATCTAGCGGACAAGTTACTTGAAATTCTATCTTCAAATATAAAGTTAATTTACAAGGCCGTTTATTTGAAATTTCCGCTATGCGATTTGTGCTTACCCTTTGAGTGGTAAGCATTTTTTGATTTTAGACTTTTTTTATTAGACTATGCAATGAATTTGGAAACTGCTGAACATGCCCCTATCCCCCAACAACAACAAAAAAAAGATAAAAGATAGAAAGGGGAAGAAAACAATCATATTTTTCATATATTCATTTCTGATGTACTGACAACAAAGAGTGCATATCAGTGAGATACGAAACAGGTGTGGGGGGGGGGGGGGGGGTTATATTCTTTCATTGTCTTGAAATGATTTGGCAACACTGTGTAAGTCCTGTCACGCTGAATAATTATTCCCTCTCTTTGCACTGTGTATCAGTGCATATTTTAGTAGTGCATATGTTTTACATACTTGAGCATTAGCTATATATAGCTATATTGACTGAAGAAAATTGAGTGGTTTAATGGTAGGTGTATCCCATTAGCTTCGTTAGACTGCATTGAACATTGCGTTACATTCGTGGGACTCTGGACTACTTGGACGTATTGTACTTGCCAGCAGAGACAGAAGGCCCTTGTCAGGTTAGCCAGCCGTCCGTTCGATGACTCGTGCCCGAGGCCGATCGATTTGACTCATGCGTGAGGGCCGATCGATTTAAAAAATCGGGGTGTCCAGTGCTTTTCGGGGGGGCAGAAATGTTTCGAGCGAGATGCAAAGGAGTTGGATACAACTAATTTGATACGCAGCTGGATGCCCGTCTGAAAAAAGGCACACAGACCTACTGAAGGCTGTTATCTGTGCAGGGAAGAGGGAGAGAGGGGGAGAGAGGGAAGAGGGAGAGAGGGGAGAGAGGGAAGAGAAAGAGAAGCCTTTCAGACCAAGGGGGGGGACCAGAGTGATTTAGATGTACGGCGGTTCTTTTCAAACTCGGTTTTAGCCTTCCGTGGGAGAGAGAGGCTGAATGTTCATATTTTCTCCTTTTCTGAAGAATGAGGGGGTTTGCTGGGGTCTTTGGATGGCCACTTGTTGGAGATTGTGATGATGGAGCAGCATGCATTATATTTGTATATATTCTTCAGTGTTACACACACACACACACACACACACACACACACACACACACACACACACACACACACACACACACACACACACACACACACACACACACACACACACACACACACATATCATTGTCATTGTGTTTCTGCAACAAATGGAATTCTAAGGAATGACAAAAACCGCTTCTATTTTTCATTTACTATGAGCATTATGGTTTTATGGGGTTTTCAACCAACTTTATTACTTGTTGAGTTATGAACATTTGACAGTACATACAATTGGAAAATAACTTTCAATGTTTGTTAAAAAAACCAACATGAAAAAAATGAAGATACAAGGTTGATTCACAATGCTGACAATATATACATGCCAAGCCTTGGATTAATACTGTCTTGATTCTGATTGGCTGACAGCCATGTTCTATAATTTTTTCTATGTACGCTGCAAAATGCCTTCTTTCTACTAGCTATAACATTATAATGGCTGATGGAGAACTCCTGGTGTGTAATCATGTATAGGTTCATCAGATCCACTCCTGGAGGGCCATAGTGTCTGGTGGTTTCAGTGTGTCGAAACACTTAAAGGGGACATGAAGCACTCGGTAAAGTGGCTGTGGTTTGTTAGCTTTTTACCTGAAATTAGATATGACCATGCGTTCAAATCTCAAATCGACCCGTATTTGCTGGAAAAAGAAGTTAAAATTTGCTTTTTTTTCTGCTAGGGCACAGGCATTTTGGACCAATTGCGGTCGTGACGTCACTAGGTTGGTTGGTCTCGGCTGCTCAATGAATTACTATGGGAAAATAGCTGAGCTCAATGATGTATCGTGAGGAAAAAATAAAACAAAAAACGCACAGACGTTTTTTGTATTGCCCCAAGATGCTCAAATGAGTAATACCAAACAAAATGTAAAACTTAATTTTCACTAACTGCTTCTGACCATATACCTAATGCTGTTGCCTCTGACGAGCCGGCAACTGCTGCATCGCTGCATTGCCTTGATATATTAGTTAACAACCTGCAAATATATACCTACCGTGACCTAGCATCACAAGCTAATGATTATTTTCAATAGGCAATATTAGCTAGACATGGCTTTAGCTGCCAAACCATTTATCAAGGCAAGGCAGTGGTGGAGCAGAACTGGCTCATCAAAGGCTATGTACAGCATTATAGCCTATGGTCAGAAGCAGTTAGTGGAAATTGAGTTTAAAATTTTGTTCAGTAATACTCATTTGAGCATCTCGGGGCAATACAAAAGGACCGTCTGTGCGTTTTTTATTTTATTTTTTTCCTCACAATACATCATTGAGCTCACTGAAAGTCAGCTATTTCCCCATAGTAATACATTGAGCAACCAAGACCAACCAACCTAGTGACGTCACGACCACAGTTGGTCCAAAATGGCTGCGCCCTAGTGGAAAAAAAAGCTAACTTTGAACTTTTTCCAGCAAATACGGGTCGAACAAACCAGAGCCACTTTACCGAGTACTTCATGTCCCCTTTAAGGGCTTAATGTAAGTCACAGACTGGCCACACACCTTGGGCTTATTCAATAGCCAGAACTCTGTTATGATTTCAGTGTTCGGTCTGTTGAACAGGAAGTTCACTCTGAATGGTGTTCTACATGTGGTAACACTCAGCGAGGGTTGGTGGCGGAGGAACGTATTGCAATGTGTTAAAGTGCGTAATCTGCACTGCACACAGTCGCCTTTGTTCAGTGCCCATACCTACAATGTTCTACAACCACTTCAGTCACATTTATTTTTTACAACATTAATGTACCGCTTTGGTGCTCTCGAATATACTCATTGTTTCCGAGGCCTAATTTCACTGCTGATGTGACAGGTCTTGAAACTGCTTTTCTGATTTTTTAATTTAAACTTAAAGTTGCATCTTTAATAAAGTAGGTTAGTATAACTTGTGGTAATTTACCTATTGCTACATACGAGCACATATAGAATGTGTTTGTGTGTGTGTGCGAGTTCACATGTGTGTTTATGTGTGTGTGGGCATGTGTTTGTGCATGTGTACGCGCACATACAGTGAGCCCCATAATTCATTGGACAGTGACACATTTTTTGTTTTGTTGGTTCTGTACTCTAGCACTTTGAGTTTGAAAGGATACAATGACAATGAGGTTGAAGTGCAGACTGTCAGCTTTAATTTGAGGGTATTTTAATGCATATCGGATGAACCGTTTTAGAAATTATAAAACCTTTTTGTACATAGTCCCCCCCCATTTTCGGGGATCCAAAAATATTGGACAGTTTAACATTATGTAGAATAAAGTAATCATTTTTTATATTTGGTCGCATATCCTTTTCTGCCATGACTTCCTGATGTCTATGTCCCAACAATATCAAAGGACTCTTGATATCTTATTTTCTGGTACTCTTACAAGCGATACTATAACTTCTCTGCATTTGAATGGATCTCCATAGGAATTGGGGGTGGGACTAGATTTAGATGTAAATTATGCTGGAACAGTACGGAATACATGGATGGCTAAATGGCTCTAAGTCATCAAGGGTCTGAGGTATCAAACAAGCCTCAAATCATCACTCTGCTGCCAGATATGCCGTAGATATGGATGGATCACTTTAAGGGTTGTTTCTCCTGACAACTTTTTCTATTGAACTCTATGGAAAAATAGGCCAGGAGAAGAAACCCTTCAATTTATCCATCCATTGCACTTTAACCTCATTGTCATTGTATCCTTTCAAACTCAAAGTGTGAGAGTACAGAACAAAAAAAACAAAAAATGTGTCACTGTCCAATGAATTATGGTGCTCACTGTATGTGTGTGAGTGTGTGTTAGTGTGTATGTTCATTTGTGAGTGGAGTGGTGCTCCCTGCTGACACCAACCTCACACATCCACATATGGACATACACACAGCCACATCCACATATACACATACACACAGCCACATCCACATATGCACATACACACAGGCACATCCACATATGCACATACACACAGGCACATCCACATATGCACATACACACAGCCACATCCACATATACACATACACACAGCCACATCCACATATGCACATACACACAGGCACATCCACATATGCACATACACACAGGCACATCCACATATGCACATACACACAGGCACATCCACATATACACATACACACAGGCACATCCACATATGCACATACACACAGGCACATCCACATATACACATCCACACAGGCACATCCACATATACACATCCACACAGGCACATCCACATATACACATACACACAGGCACATCCACATATACACATACACACAGGCTCATCCACATATACACATACACACAGCCACATCCACATATCCACATACACACAGGCACATCCACATATACACATCCACACAGGCACATCCACATATACACATCCACACAGGCACATCCACATATACACATACATACAGGCACATCCACATATACACATGCACACAGGCTCATCCACATATACACATACACACAGGCTCATCCACATATACACATACACACAGGCTCATCCACATATACACATACACACAGGCACATCCACACGAGTTCCTATTATTAACATACTTGCTGCTGCCACCTGCATTGGCAAGACTCCAGGATAAACTTGTTAATGGGAGTTCAAGAAATTGTCAGTGAATAGATTATAGAAAAAAATAATTAAGATTAAACTTTATTTAATCTTACCTTTTAAGACTACTTCTGGTATAAGTAGTAAAACTATGCGCCTCTCCCCATTCCTTTAAAATATACACATATGGCTCAGTCCTGTGTATACCTTCCCATCATGCAATGCCAGGCTCTTGAGAATGCATGCAAGAGTTTGAAACTCTTTTTTTTTGCATTAGGGGAAACTCAGGAGAAATGGCTTTCACGACAGGTGTACTTTTATGAAAGATGAAAACAATAAAAAAAACAGAAAAGCGACAACCTTGATGTTGATTTTAAAGAATGAAGTGTGCGGTACTAAGCTACATAACTTGTGAGGCCCTCTTATGTCCTGTGATGTTCACACTATCAGCTACTGAAATGGAAAAAAGAGGTGTGGCTTTGATTTTGTTTCTGTATTTTTTTCGCCATCATTTTGGCTACTGACAAAAATCCTTTGACAAAACGAGTCAGAGTTACCACACCACCAGTATCTGTGCTGTACAACTGATATTTTATTTAAGATACTGCGGTTTCTTATGGCCTTTAAGAGAAGGGAGCTTGGTTTGGTATAGTTGGGTGGTTGTTTGAGCTAATGTACTCCTTGTGCAACCAGGATTGTTTTTACTTAGTTCTATATACAGTGTGTATCTGTCTCTTTGTCATTGAGAGGGTGGGGAGATTGTAGGGAAGAGCAGGAGATTATATGTGAAAATAAATAAGGTGCAGAGTCTTGGCAAGATTCCCCTCCTGCTCTTCCATCACAGTCCAGGAGGGGGCACCGGACGGTGGCTTGGCCAGGCTGACCACTCAGTGAACCTGCAGAATGGCTGTGCACCATGGAGGTGTGAATACTAGTCCCCCAGGATTCACAGATACATGAACCCATCATTTTAACATCAGACTTTCACCACCACTTCCTCTATTGCTTTTTATCTTTCTTTTTTTCATGTTTCCTCTTCATATGACAGCTCCATTGAGCCTCCCCAAGCACTGATTTTGGTCTGGTTTAAAAATGTTTAGGACAGAATTCTTTTAGCAGATGGCTTACCTGTACAGTACTTCACATTCATAAAAATAAAAAGTGACAGATACAAGCTTTAATATTAGGAATACAAATATGAGCTTCAATATTATTCCCTTTAATATAGGGAACCCCCCCAACCTACCTATCCCAGTACGTTTCATTACAGGACACTGAACAGCAGACCTGGGCCAAAAGTATTTCACTTTAAAAAAATGATTTAATATTACATAATCTGATATTTTCATTGCTAACACCAACTTTTCCAAACTGTTGAAGTATTGAAACCCCTGCTCTCCCCCTCCTCCCACAGGTTCTTGGCAGGCACTCAACTCCCAGCAGGTGATGATTGGCTGTTTTTAGAGCAGGTATCCACCTGTGGGCAGGGTGTGTCTGCCCCCTGCAGTGCCGCTGCTGTTGCTGTTGCTGGTCCTGCTCCCCCTGCTGGTGGGCCTCACCATGCTGTGGACGCTGCTCCTGGCCGCCCTGCTGCTGCTCCTCCTGCAGGCTCAGCTCAACACCTGCCTGAGGGAGCTCTGCTCCGCGGCCACCCCGACGCCCGCCGACGCCCCGTCGCCCGGCAACGGCACCCGGCGCCTCCCCGGAGCCATCATCATTGGCGTGCGGAAGGGCGGCACCCGAGCGTTGCTGGAGATGCTCAGCCTGCACCCGGGCGTGGCGTCCGCCAAGGCCGAGGTCCACTTCTTCAACGTGGACGAGCACTACCACCGCGGGCTGAGCTGGTACCGCGCCCAGATGCCCCTCTCCCTGCCGGGGCAGCTGACGGTGGAGAAGACCCCGGGGTACTTTGCCGCCCCCCCGGGCCCCGGGACGGGTACGCGCGATGGACGGGGGGGGTACGGCTCCTGCTGATCGTCCGCGACCCGGCGGAGCGGCTGGTGTCCGACTACACGCAGGTGCTGCACAACCGCAGGCAGCGCGGCAAGCCGTACCCTCCCCTGGAGGAGCTGCTGCTCGGGCCGGACGGCAGGGTCGACCCCGCCTACAAGGCCCTCCAGCGCAGCCTGTACCACCTGCACCTGGGCCGCTGGCTGGCCCGTTTCCCCCGGGCCCAGATCCACGTGGTGGATGGAGACGCTCTGGTCAGGGACCCCTTCCCCGAGCTCCAGGGGGCCGAGAGGTTCCTGGGCCTGCCCCCCCGCATCGCCCCCTCCAACTTCTACTTCAACGCCACCAAGGGCTTCTACTGCCTGATTCCCAACGCCGGGCACGATCGCTGCCTGGACGAGTCCAAGGGCCGCCCCCACGCCCCGCTCAGCGCCGACGCCAGACGCAAGCTCTGCCGGTACCTGCACAAGCCCAACCGTCGCTTCTTTAGAATGGTGGGCCGTACCTTAACCTGGTGCTGAGGGGAAGGCTTTGTCCATCGCCCATCCACCAATTCTGGCCAATCAGAGAGGAGAGGAGACTTAGGGGAGGGTCATCTGGAGGACGTCCTCTACGTTGTGCTTCAGAGCCGCCTTGTGTCCAGCAGCTTGCGTGGATTCCGGTCAACCCTGAATCCGAGAGGATACAAAACCTCAAATCTTTTAAAACATTTTCCATTTTCCATTCCCTGGCTGCACTTTGCTGACATTCGCACTTAAAACTACAAAGCTCTGAGCACTCCTCTGTGTGTGAGAGGTCTCCATAGGGACGGATAAAATCCATGAGTAAGAACGTGTTCTGGAACAGTTGTGAAGTCTTAATAGCCCTGAGCGTGGTGACACTGCGGTCACAAATGATGACCTTTGGCTGCCCCACAGTCCTCAGTCGATCAGCCTCAGTTGGTTTTAGCCCCAGACGTTTGACCCAAGTGTACTCTTTTCTCCCAGTTTTGCAATTCCCTATCGTAGGTCCTTCTCCTGGCCGCAAAATCCTAGTCGTGCTGCCAGTGGCTGGCTCTTTTCACCGATCTGTGAATTGATCATGCTGGAGGCCTGCCCCTCGTGTGTAGCAGGTGCATGCGGGCCGCAGGTATCTGGTTGACCAGAGGGGGTGCTCTTTCACGATTCCCTCAAAATGAACTCTCCCTCTCCAGGTGAAGCTAAGACCAGTCCAGTTTAATTAACTCAGTTATTTATTTGATCTGGGGTGGCGCAGCGGTGCAGTGAGTACCGCTGTCGCCTCAAGAAGGTTCTGAGTTTGAATCCCGGCTCAAGGGCCTTTCTGTTTGCGTGTTCTCCCCGTGTCCGTGTGGGTTTCCTCCGGGTACGCCCACAGTCCAAAAACATGCAGGTTAATTGGAGTGTCGGAATGTGTGAGTGAATGGTGTGTGTGGCCTGCGATGGATTGGTGACCTGTCCAGGGTGTATTTCTGCCATTCATGCAATGTATTCTGGGATTGGCTCCAGCCCCCCCTGCAACCCTGACCAGGAGTAATCAGTTTAGAAAATGGGTGGGTGGATGGATTTATTTGTTATTTTTTTGGTTGTTGTCATTCAATCGTGATCAACAGCTGAAGCCTGCAAATGTACCCTTAGTGAAAGTGGTTTACTGTGGTCTGATCCAGGAGTGAGTCGGTGTTGGTGTATAGAAAAGTAATCCTGAATGAGTTGAGTAGCTGAGCTGTGCGCCCCTTCACTAGACTGGGTGTGAGACGCAAGGAGCAGGGGGATATTGTGGAAGGCATTGGATAAAAACTGGCTGGTTGTACATTTAAATCCCTGGACAGACAATGGCTGTTAATGAATAGTTAATATCCAGGAGCATACATGAGCAGCTTGTCGGATACAGGCTGGGTCAGATGGGTGGAACTGCTTACTGCCAACGCTAAAGCTTATTGGCTAAGATTTGCTGAGCCAACTTGAGTCTCAACTTAAGCAAATCT
>CM056392.1:30914076-31004333 GCA_029718625.1 Synaphobranchus kaupii
TTCTGAGATTTCCTGGTTAGAATCCCTTTTCAGTGTCCATATATGGCCTTGCGAACTGGTGAGCGCCAGTTTATTCCGTTTTACAATAGCTGGTCTGAAGCACATCAGCCACTAATTTTCCTGTACTCAGAAATAAATGATATAATGTCTCAGGCACGTAACTACAGTGCACCCATGTCGTTGTAAGAGGTCATTATCACATGCGGTGTTTTCTTATTTTGTGTCTTGGCAAACGTTAGAAGCTACAGGGCTTGCCTGAGAAGCCACAGGGCTGAGGAGCAACGCTATTGGACCCTGCTGGGCGCTCCTGCTGACACCCTGCTCCGCTCAGGCAAACACCTTTAGCCTGTTCTATGCTGTTTCTAATAAGTTTCCTCAGGAAACCCCCGCTGACGGTGAGACATACCGCTGCGCTGCTTGCGGCTTGGAGCCAGCAGGGGCGGGCAGCTGGTGAGCTGAGGCAGAGAGAGAGGGAGAGGACGAGCAGCAAGCCCGGCCTTCCTTACACACTCTCCTCTGTGCACGGGAGGAACAGAGGGCGGCAGATGGCCTCTCTCTCTGTTTCTCGCTCTCTCTCTCACTCTCTTTTTCACACATCTGTATTGCTCTCTCTCTCTCCCCCTTTTTCTCTTCCTGTCTCTCTGTTCATCTTTCTCTCCCTGCCCCCCCTCTTCCCCAATCTGTATCTCTTTCTTTATTGCCCCCCCTCTCTACCCCTCTCTTTCTCTCACCTTCTCCCCCTCTCTCTCCCTCTCTCTCTCTCTCTCTCTCTCTCTCTCTTTCCTCTCGCTCAGCATGTGATCTCCTAACAATACAAAATGCTGGATAGGTAACTGGCCTTGTTACTCAGAGGTTACAGTTAAAATCCCAAACAGGGTGCTACCGTTGCGCCCTTGAGCAAGGCATTCTCCTGGATTGCTTTGCTAAAATGTCCAGGCCTCATATTTTGATAGGCTGTCCTCACATGTTACGTAAGCAGAATTAGTATTGTTGGACTAGGGGCTCAGTGTCTGGAGCACACCCCCTGACAGTGGAAAACTGTGTTCAGTGCTCTGGCATCATTTCCACAGATGTTCCTATCAGTAACTATCATCGGGGGGGTCTTGCGTTTGAAGCCGGTCACCCAGGAGCACTTGAATTGATCCTCATAAATCAGAGTTTTTTCATTATACACTCTGAGAAATAAAGGTACAGTGGAGGTACATTTTTCTTCTTTAAGGTACAAATTTCCCAAAATGTACCCTAAACGTACAATCATGTTCTATATGGGTACTAATAAGTACCTTTTCAAGCAAAAAAAGGTACAAATTAATTATGTATTGCTGGCTAGGGGTACAATTTTATGTACCTATAAGGTACCACCCCAGTGGCAAACGTTTGTACCTTTTTAGGTACTTTTCATACCTTTTTTTCGGAGAGTGTCCCTCAGGCCGTTGTGATGAGCGTGATCTGGATGTGATCGCCTACAAAAGCAGCGTCATCATGTTTTTTTGGTTACAGCTGTGTTTAGGGCTGCTCTCTCTGTCCCTCC
This sequence comes from Synaphobranchus kaupii, assembly GCA_029718625.1. Taxonomy (NCBI): domain Eukaryota; kingdom Metazoa; phylum Chordata; class Actinopteri; order Anguilliformes; family Synaphobranchidae; genus Synaphobranchus; species Synaphobranchus kaupii. Next base: position 30,915,608 of record CM056392.1, read on the forward strand.
GTGTATTTTTCCCTGCGGCAGGTATTCTAATGAATGGTTGTCATGGTGAGGTGACCCCCCCCCCCCCTTCCTGACTCCCCCCTCTCTTCTATCTCACCTGCCTTTCTAATGAGCTTTGGCTCACCTGAACACTACGGGTGCTGTCGTTCAACAACCTCCTGCCCACCTGCCGTGAGCTGTGCTCCAAAATCTGTAACTCTCTCTGCCCCCCCTCCCCCCCTCCCTCCACATTCCTCTTTTCCTTGGGATTGGTAACATATGTTTCAGTTGGTTTTAAAATTATCTAGCGGACAAGTTACTTGAAATTCTATCTTCAAATATAAAGTTAATTTACAAGGCCGTTTATTTGAAATTTCCGCTATGCGATTTGTGCTTACCCTTTGAGTGGTAAGCATTTTTTGATTTTAGACTTTTTTTATTAGACTATGCAATGAATTTGGAAACTGCTGAACATGCCCCTATCCCCCAACAACAACAAAAAAAAGATAAAAGATAGAAAGGGGAAGAAAACAATCATATTTTTCATATATTCATTTCTGATGTACCTGACAACAAAGAGTGCATATCAGTGAGATACGAAACAGGTGTGGGGGGGGGGGGGGGGGGGGGGGGTTATATTCTTTCATTGTCTTGAAATGATTTGGCAACACTGTGTAAGTCCTGTCACGCTGAATAATTATTCCCTCTCTTTGCACTGTGTATCAGTGCATATTTTAGTAGTGCATATGTTTTACATACTTGAGCATTAGCTATATATAGCTATATTGACTGAAGAAAATTGAGTGGTTTAATGGTAGGTGTATCCCATTAGCTTCGTTAGACTGCATTGAACATTGCGTTACATTCGTGGGACTCTGGACTACTTGGACGTATTGTACTTGCCAGCAGAGACAGAAGGCCCTTGTCAGGTTAGCCAGCCGTCCGTTCGATGACTCGTGCCCGAGGCCGATCGATTTGACTCATGCGTGAGGCCGATCGATTTAAAAAATCGGGTGTCCAGTGCTTTTCGGGGGGCAGAAATGTTTCGAGCGAGATGCAAAGGAGTTGGATACAACTAATTTGATACGCAGCTGGATGCCCGTCTGAAAAAAGGCACACAGACCTACTGAAGGCTGTTATCTGTGCAGGGAAGAGGGAGAGAGGGGAGAGAGGGAAGAGGGAGAGAGGGGAGAGAGGGAAGAGAAAGAGAAGCCTTTCAGACCAAGGGGGGACCAGAGTGATTTAGATGTACGGCGGTTCTTTTCAAACTCGGTTTTAGCCTTCCGTGGGAGGAGAGAGGCTGAATGTTCATATTTTCTCCTTTTCTGAAGAATGAGGGGGTTTGCTGGGGTCTTTGGATGGCCACTTGTTGGAGATTGTGATGATGGAGCAGCATGCATTATATTTGTATATATTCTTCAGTGTTACACACACACACACACACACACACACACACACACACACACACACACACACACACACACACACACACACACACACACACACACACACATATCATTGTCATTGTGTTTCTGCAACAAATGGAATTCTAAGGAATGACAAAAACCGCTTCTATTTTTCATTTACTATGAGCATTATGGTTTTATGGGGTTTTCAACCAACTTTATTACTTGTTGAGTTATGAACATTTGACAGTACATACAATTGGAAAATAACTTTCAATGTTTGTTAAAAAACCAACATGAAAAAAATGAAGATACAAGGTTGATTCACAATGCTGACAATATATACATGCCAAGCCTTGGATTAATACTGTCTTGATTCTGATTGGCTGACAGCCATGTTCTATAATTTTTTCTATGTACGCTGCAAAATGCCTTCTTTCTACTAGCTATAACATTATAATGGCTGATGGAGAACTCCTGGTGTGTAATCATGTATAGGTTCATCAGATTCCACTCCTGGAGGGCCATAGTGTCTGGTGGTTTCAGTGTGTCGAAACACTTAAAGGGGACATGAAGCACTCGGTAAAGTGGCTGTGGTTTGTTAGCTTTTTACCTGAAATTAGATATGACCATGCGTTCAAATCTCAAATCGACCCGTATTTGCTGGAAAAAGAAGTTAAAATTCGCTTTTTTTCTGCTAGGGCACAGGCATTTTGGACCAATTGCGGTCGTGACGTCACTAGGTTGGTTGGTCTCGGCTGCTCAATGAATTACTATGGGAAAATAGCTGAGCTCAATGATGTATCGTGAGGAAAAAATAAAACAAAAAACGCACAGACGTTTTTTGTATTGCCCCAAGATGCTCAAATGAGTAATACCAAACAAAAATGTAAAACTTAATTTTCACTAACTGCTTCTGACCATATACCTAATGCTGTTGCCTGTGACGAGCCCGGCAACTGCTGCATCGCTGCATTGCCTTGATATATTAGTTAACAACCTGCAAATATATACCTACCGTGACCTAGCATCACAAGCTAATGATTATTTTCAATAGGCAATATTAGCTAGACATGGCTTTAGCTGCCAAACCATTTATCAAGGCAAGGCAGTGGTGGAGCAGAACTGGCTCATCAAAGGCTATGTACAGCATTATAGCCTATGGTCAGAAGCAGTTAGTGGAAATTGAGTTTAAAATTTTGTTCAGTAATACTCATTTGAGCATCTCGGGGCAATACAAAAGGACCGTCTGTGCGTTTTTTATTTTATTTTTTTCCTCACAATACATCATTGAGCTCACTGAAAGTCAGCTATTTCCCCATAGTAATACATTGAGCAACCAAGACCAACCAACCTAGTGACGTCACGACCACAGTTGGTCCAAAATGGCTGCGCCCTAGTGGAAAAAAAGCAAACTTTGAACTTTTTCCAGCAAATACGGGTCGAACAAACCAGAGCCACTTTACCGAGTACTTCATGTCCCCTTTAAGGGCTTAATGTAAGTCACAGACTGGCCACACACCTTGGGCTTATTCAATAGCCAGAACTCTGTTATGATTTCAGTGTTCGGTCTGTTGAACAGGAAGTTCACTCTGAATGGTGTTCTACATGTGGTAACACTCAGCGAGGGTTGGTGGCGGAGGAACGTATTGCAATGTGTTAAAGTGCGTAATCTGCACTGCACACAGTCGCCTTTGTTCAGTGCCCATACCTACAATGTTCTACAACCACTTCAGTCACATTTATTTTTTACAACATTAATGTACCGCTTTGGTGCTCTCGAATATACTCATTGTTTCCGAGGCCTAATTTCACTGCTGATGTGACAGGTCTTGAAACTGCTTTTCTGATTTTTTAATTTAAACTTAAAGTTGCATCTTTAATAAAGTAGGTTAGTATAACTTGTGGTAATTTACCTATTGCTACATACGAGCACATATAGAATGTGTTTGTGTGTGTGTGCGAGTTCACATGTGTGTTTATGTGTGTGTGGGCATGTGTTTGTGCATGTGTACGCGCACATACAGTGAGCCCCATAATTCATTGGACAGTGACACATTTTTTGTTTTGTTGGTTCTGTACTCTAGCACTTTGAGTTTGAAAGGATATAATGACAATGAGGTTGAAGTGCAGACTGTCAGCTTTAATTTGAGGGTATTTTAATGCATATCGGATGAACCGTTTAGAAATTATAGAACCTTTTGTACATAGTCCCCCGCATTTTCGGGGATCCAAAAATATTGGACAGTTTAACATTATGTAGAATAAAGTAATCATTTTTTATATTTGGTCGCATATCCTTTTCTGCCATGACTTCCTGATGTCTATGTCCCAACAATATCAAAGGACTCTTGATATCTTATTTTCTGGTACTCTTACAAGCGATACTATAACTTCTCTGCATTTGAATGGATCTCCATAGGAATTGGGGGTGGGACTAGATTTAGATGTAAATTATGCTGGAACAGTACGGAATACATGGATGGCTAAATGGCTCTAAGTCATCAAGGGTCTGAGGTATCAAACAAGCCTCAAATCATCACTCTGCTGCCAGATATGCCGTAGATATGGATGGATCACTTTAAGGGTTGTTTCTCCTGACAACTTTTTCTATTGAACTCTATGGAAAAATAGGCCAGGAGAAGAAACCCTTCAATTTATCCATCCATTGCACTTTAACCTCATTGTCATTGTATCCTTTCAAACTCAAAGTGTGAGAGTACAGAACAAAAATAACAAAAAATGTGTCACTGTCCAATGAATTATGGTGCTCACTGTATGTGTGTGAGTGTGTGTTAGTGTGTATGTTCATTTGTGAGTGGAGTGGTGCTCCCTGCTGACACCAACCTCACACATCCACATATGGACATACACACAGCCACATCCACATATACACATACACACAGCCACATCCACATATGCACATACACACAGGCACATCCACATATGCACATACACACAGGCACATCCACATATGCACATACACACAGCCACATCCACATATACACATACACACAGCCACATCCACATATGCACATACACACAGGCACATCCACATATGCACATACACACAGGCACATCCACATATGCACATACACACAGGCACATCCACATATACACATACACACAGGCACATCCACATATGCACATACACACAGGCACATCCACATATACACATCCACACAGGCACATCCACATATACACATCCACACAGGCACATCCACATATACACATACACACAGGCACATCCACATATACACATACACACAGGCTCATCCACATATACACATACACACAGCCACATCCACATATCCACATACACACAGGCACATCCACATATACACATCCCCACAGGCACATCCACATATACACATATGTTACGGCCACTCCCTGAATGACCGCAACATAAAAGGCACAGAGACGTTGAGTTGCGAATAAGAAAATATATTTATTTACACCAGGTGGGAAAAGGGGGTAGGGAGCGTATGGGTGCGTGAATGCAGGTATGTGTATGTATATATGCGTCTATGAATGTAAATATGTGTAGCAAAGGAAATAGGTCAGTAGATGAAGAAAATAAAGAAAACCCACAGTCCAACGAACTCGGTCGTAGACCGTGAAGGAGAGAAAAACCGTCTCACTCGGAAGCACAGGAACAAAAGAACAGCAACTCCTGAAGGCTGGACAAGCCAGTCTTTTAAAGGCGTGGGCCAGGTGACTCCAATCAGTCAATTACCTCTGGAGGAGGGGGAAAACAAGACAGCACAGCAGGGGTAAGACAGGCAGCCGTAACACCCCCTTGACCAAACTGTGGCCATAGGCTACAGAGAATAACTCACGGTGTATACAGGCATCCTGTAAAACAAAAAAAACAAAAAATATATATCTATAAATTCTCTTTCGAGTATTTCATTATTTTTAGCAGTAGTCAAAAATGCTTACCACTGAATTTGAACGGCACAGCTAAACAAGATACAGCATTACAATACCATACCGGTACTGTAATGTAATATACCAGAATAAAAAAAAACAATACCCAGTGTGGGAACCAAATAAAGGGAACACACCTGGACGGCCGGGTATCTTACCTAGTCAGCGAGAAACAAGTAGACTAGTAAGTCATCCTTACCCGAGTAAAAAGAAAAATAAAGTATTTACATGTAAACACATCCCATTTTATGGACTATCTCCGGGACAGAGCGTCAGCAACAACATTATCCTTCCCTTTTATGTGTCTAATGTCCAAATTAAAACTTTGTAGGAAAACACTCCATCTCATAAGCCGCTGGTTGGAATTGTGCATCTTTTGTAGGAATACGAGGGGGTTATGGTCCGTGTATACCACAACAGGATGGGTGGAGGAACCTACATAGACTTCAAAATGCTGTAGAGCAAGGATTAGGGCGAGGGCCTCCTTCTCGATGGTGGAATATCTCCGCTGATGGACATTGAATTTCTTAGAGAAATAGCAGACGGGATGCTCAACACCATCGGAACGTTCTTGCAAAAGGACGGCACCTGCACCAAAATCACTTGCATCTACAGCTAGTCTAAAGGGACAGGAGAAGTCCGGGGCGGAAAGAATTGGGGCATTTATCAAGAGCACTTTAATGCTATCAAATGCTGTCTGACATTCCTCAGACCAAATGAAAGCAACCTTCGGACTAAGGAGGTCCGTTAAAGGAGCAGCAACAGAGGAAAAATTTAAACAAAACCCACGGTAATAACCAGCCATACCTAAAAAACGACGCAGCTGGCGTCTGTCAGTTGGAGCAGGGAACTGTGAGATAGCATCAACCTTAGCGCTCACAGGACGCACAGATCCTCCGCCCACTATTTTACCAAGGTATGTTACTGTAGCTTTGCCAAACTCACATTTTGCAAGGTTCACAGTTAAATTGGCTTTTGCTAAGCGTTCGAAAAGTTCAGCGATACGTTGTACATGTTCAGGCCAGGTAGCACTATATACCACAACGTCATCCAAGTAGGCTTCACACCCAGGTAGACCTGCAAGAACCTGGTTCATGAGCCTCTGAAATGTTGCGGGAGCGTTTCTTAGGCCGAATGGCATTACCGTATATTGCAGGAATGAATCCGGAGTAACGAAGGCTGATATTTCTCTTGCGCGGGCGGACAAGGGGACTTGCCAGTATCCCTTTAATAAATCAAATGTACTGACAAATATAGCAGACCCGACGCGATCAATACAGTCCTCCATCAAGGGTAGCGGATAGCTATCAGACTTTGTGATAGAATTTAGCCGGCGATAATCTGTACAAAAACGATAAGAACCATCAGGTTTATTAACTAATAAACATGGAGAGCTCCACGGGCTTTTACTGGGCACTGCAATGTTATGTTTCACCATATAGTCTACCTCTTTCTTCAGATGTTGACGCTTCATAGGATTGACACGGTAGGCGTGCTGCTTGATGGGGGCTGCATCTCCCACATCGATGTCATGCTCCACGAGCGATGTTTGGCTTGGCACATCGGGAAACAAGACTGTATGTGAATCGACAAGACTCAATATGTCCGCCCTTTCAGGAGGAGAGAGATGTGAAAGACGTTCAGAGAAACTAGACAACATCTCAGAGTTCCTCAACCGCCCCTCCACCACACATCTAGAGGGCGCTGTCACATCATCCATATCCCCCTCAGGGAAAATCGAAGAGGCAACAGACAGCTCCTCCGTTGGAGAGAGAGAGAAGGTCAGCACGGGCTTCGCGGGACATGTGGCATTTCGATCATGATAAGCCTTCAACATATTCACATGACACAAGCGAGTTTTCTTTCTGCGCTCTGGAGTACTAATTAAATAATCCAACTCCCCGAGTTTTTCTTTAATAGTATATGGGCCGCTATAGCGAGCCTGCAACGCGGAACCAACCACAGGGAGGAACGCCAACACTTGATCACCAGGAAAAAACACGCGGACTTTTGCGCGTCTGTCAAAGAGACGTTTCATGCGACGTTGTGACACTGCTAGTGTATTCCTTGCTAAGTCACAAGCAGTTCGCAACCGCATTCTAAAACGGGAAACATAATCAAGGAGATTTTCGGGTTTGTCAGAGCCCAACAATTTCTCTTTTAAAAGTTTCAGCGGGCCACGCACCGTGTGACCAGTGAATTGTCAGCTGGTTATTTCATGCAGGCCGGTGTTTTGATGCGCAAATGGAGTCCTATTACTGCCTCCCCCCAAGAGGATTGGAAGGTTACCCATCAAATTGTTGTGCCTTTCAAATTTCAAAGTGAAATATTGACTTTGGCACATGACAGTCCCTTTGCTGGTCATTTGGGCATTACTAAAACATACGACCGGATTTTAAGGCATTTTTTTTGGCCTGGTTTAAAACGTGATGTTGCGAACCACTGTAAGACTTGCCATGACTGCCAAATGGCAGGGAAACCGAATCAAACAATTCCACCTGCTCCGTTGCATCCTATCCCTGTTGTTGCGGAGCCATTCCATAGGATCATTTTAGACTGTGTCGGTCCTTTACCACGGACTAAAAAGGGTAACCAATACATGTTAACCATCATGTGTGCTGCCACTCGGTTTCCAGAAGCCTGCTGTGCTGTCTTGTTTTCCCCCTCCTCCAGAGGTAATTGACTGATTGGAGTCACCTGGCCCACGCCTTTAAAAGACTGGCTTGTCCAGCCTTCAGGAGTTGCTGTTCTTTTGTTCCTGTGCTTCCGAGTGAGACGGTTTTTCTCTCCTTCACGGTCTACGACCGAGTTCGTTGGACTGTGGGTTTTCTTTATTTTCTTCATCTACTGACCTATTTCCTTTGCTACACATATTTACATTCATAGACGCATATATACATACACATACCTGCATTCACGCACCCATACGCTCCCTACCCCTTTTCCCACCTGGTGTAAATAAATATATTTTCTTATTCGCAACTCAACGTCTCTGTGCCTTTTATGTTGCGGTCATTCAGGGAGTGGCCGTAACATAAAATTGGGGGGACGTTGAGTTGCGAATAAGAAAATATATTTATTTACACCAGGTGGGAAAAGGGGTAGGGAGCGTATGGGTGCGTGAATGCAGGTATGTGTATGTATATATGCGTCTATGAATGTAAATATGTGTAGCAAAGGAAATAGGTCAGTAGATGAAGAAAATAAAGAAAACCCACAGTCCAACGAACTCGGTCGTAGACCGTGAAGGAGAGAAAAACCGTCTCACTCGGAAGCACAGGAACAAAAGAACAGCAACTCCTGAAGGCTGGACAAGCCAGTCTTTTAAAGGCGTGGGCCAGGTGACTCCAATCAGTCAATTACCTCTGGAGGAGGGGAAAACAAGACAGCACAGCAGGGGTAAGACAGGCAGCCGTAACAACATACATACAGGCACATCCACATATACACATGCACACAGGCTCATCCACATATACACATACACACAGGCTCATCCACATATACACATACACACAGGCTCATCCACATATACACATACACACAGGCACATCCACACGAGTTCCTATTATTAACATACTTGCTGCTGCCACCTGCATTGGCAAGACTCCAGGATAAACTTGTTAATGGGAGTTCAAGAAATTGTCAGTGAATAGATTATAGAAAAAAATAATTAAGATTAAACTTTATTTAATCTTACCTTTTAAGACTACTTCTGGTATAAGTAGTAAAACTATGCGCCTCTCCCCATTCCTTTAAAATATACACATATGGCTCAGTCCTGTGTATACCTTCCCATCATGCAATGCCAGGCTCTTGAGAATGCATGCAAGAGTTTGAAACTCTTTTTTTTTGCATTAGGGGAAACTCAGGAGAAATGGCTTTCACGACAGGTGTACTTTTATGAAAGATGAAAACAATAAAAAAACAGAAAAGCGACAACCTTGATGTTGATTTTAAAGAATGAAGTGTGCGGTACTAAGCTACATAACTTGTGAGGCCCTCTTATGTCCTGTGATGTTCACACTATCAGCTACTGAAATGGAAAAAAGAGGTGTGGCTTTGATTTTGTTTCTGTATTTTTTCGCCATCATTTTGGCTACTGACAAAAATCCTTTGACAAAACGAGTCAGAGTTACCACACCACCAGTATCTGTGCTGTAAAACTGGTATTTTATTTAAGATACTGCGGTTTCTTATGGCCTTTAAGAGAAGGGAGCTTGGTTTGGTATAGTTGGGTGGTTGTTTGAGCTAATGTACTCCTTGTGCAACCAGGATTGTTTTTACTTAGTTCTATATACAGTGTGTATCTGTCTCTTTGTCATTGAGAGGGTGGGGAGATTGTAGGGAAGAGCAGGAGATTATATGTGAAAATAAATAAGGTGCAGAGTCTTGGCAAGATTCCCCTCCTGCTCTTCCATCACAGTCCAGGAGGGGGCACCAGACGGTGGCTTGGCCAGGCTGACCACTCAGTGAACCTGCAGAATGGCTGTGCACCATGGAGGTGTGAATACTAGTCCCCCAGGATTCACAGATACATGAACCCATCATTTTAACATCAGACTTTCACCACCACTTCCTCTATTGCTTTTTATCTTTCTTTTTTTCATGTTTCCTCTTCATATGACAGCTCCATTGAGCCTCCCCAAGCACTGATTTTGGTCTGGTTTAAAAATGTTTAGGACAGAATTCTTTTAGCAGATGGCTTACCTGTACAGTACTTCACATTCATAAAAATAAAAAGTGACAGATACAAGCTTTAATATTAGGAATACAAATATGAGCTTCAATATTATTCCCTTTAATATAGGGAACCCCCCCAACCTACCTATCCCAGTACGTTTCATTACAGGACACTGAACAGCAGGCCTGGGCCAAAAGTATTTCACTTTAAAAAATGATTTAATATTACATAATCTGATATTTTCATTGCTAACACCAACTTTTCCAAACTGTTGAAGTATTGAAACCCTGCTCTCCCCCTCCCTCCCACAGGTTCTTGGCAGGCACTCAACTCCCAGCAGGTGATGATTGGCTGTTTTTAGAGCAGGTATCCACCTGTGGGCAGGGTGTGTCTGCCCCCTGCAGTGCCGCTGCTGTTGCTGTTGCTGGTCCTGCTCCCCCTGCTGGTGGGCCTCACCATGCTGTGGACGCTGCTCCTGGCCGCCCTGCTGCTGCTCCTCCTGCAGGCTCAGCTCAACACTTGCCTGAGGGAGCTCTGCTCCGCGGCCACCCCGACGCCCGCCGACGCCCCGTCGCCCGGCAACGGCACCCGGCGCCTCCCCGGAGCCATCATCATTGGCGTGCGGAAGGGCGGCACCCGAGCGTTGCTGGAGATGCTCAGCCTGCACCCGGTGCGTGGCGTCCGCCAAGGCCGAGGTCCACTTCTTCAACGTGGACGAGCACTACCACCGCGGCTGAGCTGGGTACCGCGCCCAGATGCCCTCTCCCTGCCGGGGCAGCTGACGGTGGAGAAGACCCCGGGGTACTTTGCCGCCCCCCGGGCCCCGGGACGGGGTACGCGCGATGGGACGGGGGGGTACGGCTCCTGCTGATCGTCCGCGACCCGGCGGAGCGGCTGGTGTCCGACTACACGCAGGTTGCTGCACAACCGCAGGCAGCGCGGGCAAGCCGTACCCTCCCCTGGAGGAGCTGCTGCTCGGGCCGGACGGCAGGGTCGACCCCGCTACAAGGCCCTCCAGCGCAGCCTGTACCACCTGCACCTGGGCCGCTGGCTGGCCGTTTCCCCCGGGCCCAGATCCACGTGGTGGATGGAGACGCTCTGGTCAGGGACCCCTTCCCCGAGCTCCAGGGGGCCGAGAGGTTCCTGGGCCTGCCCCCCCGCATCGCCCCCTCCAACTTCTACTTCAACGCCACCAAGGGCTTCTACTGCCTGATTCCCAACGCCGGGCACGATCGCTGCCTGGACGAGTCCAAGGGCCGCCCCCACGCCCCGCTCAGCGCCGACGCCAGACGCAAGCTCTGCCGGGTACCTGCACAAGCCCAACCGTCGCTTCTTTAGAATGGTGGGCCGTACCTTAACCTGGTGCTGAGGGGAAGGCTTTGTCCATCGCCCATCCACCAATTCTGGCCAATCAGAGAGGAGAGGAGACTTAGGGGAGGGTCATCTGGAGGACGTCCTCTACGTTGTGCTTCAGAGCCGCCTTGTGTCCAGCAGCTTGCGTGGATTCGCGTCAACCCTGAATCCGAGAGGATACAAAACCTCAAATCTTTTAAAACATTTTCCATTTTCCATTCCCTGGCTGCACTTTGCTGACATTCGCACTTAAAACTACAAAGCTCTGAGCACTCCTCTGTGTGTGAGGAGGTCTCCATAGGGACGGATAAAATCCATGAGTAAGAACGTGTTCTGGAAACAGTTGTGAAGTCTTAATAGCCCTGAGCGTGGTGACACTGCGGTCACAAATGATGACCTTTGGCTGCCCCACAGTCCTCAGTCGATCAGCCTCAGTTGGTTTTTAGCCCCAGACGTTTGACCCAAGTGTACTCTTTTCTCCCAGTTTTGCAATTCCCTATCGTAGGTCCTTCTCCTGGCCGCAAAATCCTAGTCGTGCTGCCAGTGGCTGGCTCTTTTCACCGATCTGTGAATTGATCATGCTGGAGGCCTGCCCCTCGTGTGTAGCAGGTGGCATGCGGGCCGCAGGTATCTGGTTGACCAGAGGGAGTGCTCTTTCACGATTCCCTCAAAATGAACTCTCCCTCTCCAGGTGAAGCTAAGACCAGTCCAGTTTAATTAACTCAGTTATTTATTTGATCTGGGGTGGCGCAGCTGTGCAGTGAGTACCGCTGTCGCCTCAAGAAGGTTCTGAGTTTGAATCCCGGCTCAAGGGCCTTTCTGTTTGCGTGTTCTCTCCCGTGTCCGTGTGGGTTTCCTCCGGGTACGCCCACAGTCCAAAAACATGCAGGTTAATTGGAGTGTCGGAATGTGTGAGTGAATGGTGTGTGTGGCCTGCGATGGATTGGTGACCTGTCCAGGGTGTATTTCTGCCATTCATGCAATGTATTCTGGGATTGCTCCAGCCCCCCCTGCAACCCTGACCAGGAGTAATCAGTTTAGGAAAATGGGTGGGGTGGATGGATTTATTTGTTATTTTTTTGGTTGTTGTCATTCAATCGTGATCAACAGCTGAAGCCTGCAAATGTACCCTTAGTGAAAGTGGTTTACTGTGGTCTGATCCAGGAGTGAGTCGGTGTTGGTGTATAGAAAAGTAATCCTGAATGAGTTGAGTAGCTGAGCTGTGCGCCCCTTCACTAGACTGGGTGTGAGACGCAAGGAGCAGGGGGATATTGTGGAAGGCATTGGATAAAAACTGGCTGGTTGTACATTTAAATCCCTGGACAGACAATGGCTGTTAATGAATAGTTAATATCCAGGAGCATACATGAGCAGCTTGTCGGATACAGGCTGGGTCAGATGGGTGGAACTGCTTACTGCCAACGCTAAAGCTTATTGGCTAAGATTTGCTGAGCCAACTTGAGTCTCAACTTAAGCAAATCTTAACCAATAATTGAGTCATTCTCTACAATTTAAATGCAGTTTAAGTGACTTCACAATTGTAATGTGAGTTTTATTATTGTTGTTGTTATTCTGGTGAGGACGGATCATTTTTGCTGTCCTTATTTTTCATTATTATCTTTATACAAGCACTGTTTCAGTGTTGAGTGGAAGGATCCATTATTTATTTATTTTACTCATGTTTTATAAATTTAAGAAAATCTCAAGCTGTGCTTTGAAGTGTCACATGATGTTTTATTATTAAACCCCTGAAATAAATTGTGGTATTGTTGTTTGGCATTTGTGTGTGTGTGTGTGTGTGTCATGTGCATGTAAAAACATCATGTATGGATATGCAGTACCACCAAAAGTAAAGTTTTCACCTAAAGCAGAAGATGATGCCTTTACTTATACCATAGGGAAATATCAATGACATGCAGTGAAACAGTTGAGCCAAAATGTATTTTGAAACGACAACTACACTGAGGGGGGAATAAGATAAAATAATTATCCTTCTTTATGTTTACAAGAATCAATAATAACTGTACTCCTGCATGCATTTTACAGTATTAATGTAGTACACTGTATCTACACTTTAGACACTATGCATTATTGTAGTATTTTTATTTATTTATTTTATTTAACCTTTATTCATACAAGAAAATGACATTGAGACACTGCAGATCTCTTTTCCAATGGAGCCCTGATTACAAAAACAAAACAGTTAAACAGTGTTCTAACAGTCAAAAGCGAAGGTCACATGAGATTACAAAGGGAATATAAAAATTGATTTAAATAATAAATACAATAATAATAAAATAATAGAGCAATTCAATTCAGTCAAGAGTGAATGGTAGGTCATGTGAAATTAGTTGTAAAAACCTGAGTTACTGTACTTCAGACTGTGTGGTCATTGCCCCTATGGAAAAAGAATATGGTGCAGTATATTGTAAATATATCAAAATTATCTTCACAATATATTTAAAACATACTGCAGTATATTACATTTCCATATGGGTGTTCAGAGAAAGAGTGGTAACTTCACAAGGTCTTCGATAAGCACTTACCATTGTAACTTTTTGGTTTATATGTTTGTAACATATTATGACTCCCAATCAATAGTAGCAGTCAGTATATAAGTCTAGAACATAAAGTTAAGTGCAAAGTACCAGAGGGAGATTTTGTGTAGTGCTTCGGTTTGTGTAGCGCTGTAAAAAACGCAATTGTTCCACAGGGCTTCAGGGTTCTCATTTTCCACAGAGAATTAAGAAAATGTGGGAGAAGCATGAAAGTTGTCTCCTGACCCCTTAACAGACAATCGGACAGAACTTCAGGTAAACATTGTGATACATAGAATAAGAGCAGCATATTAAGGCACGGAACAAGAACAGGGAGAAAAAAATCACTCCTATTTATTTTTAAGACTCATGGAATGGAAAGGAATGAGTGTTAATAGCCACGGCCATTACAGCAAACTGAAATGTTTCCTAATTTACCACAGTATACTGCATGTGTCTACTTGTCTAGGTACTAATGGACTCAAATGCAAGAACCAAGACGTGGGAATGATGCTCAACCCTCAACTGAACACAAACAGGGCTGTTAGTTTTAGGTGGCCCTTAATGGAATTTTACAGCCGTGCCGTATCTCTGGAACAGGTCTTCCTAACAGCATAATTAACCTCTGAATGTCATTTTAACTTCAAAGGAGCCGTGCGCCCTCACACCTCGGATGTTTCTTTAACACTCGGGTTTGAATGAAGAAGAAAAGGAGATTCCAAATTTCCAAATGTAGACCCCCTCCCCTCCCCTCCCATTTTTTCCCCAAATGCCTTTGACAGTCAGTTCCCATTGAGTTATCTCATCATTCATAAACATGTAAAAGAAGAGGTCTCACTGTAACTTCTAAGAGAAGGGAGGGGGTGGGTCTGTGATGTCTTTTTCCCTCTTTTTTTTCCCGCACCACACGTGTGAAATTACTTTCTGAATGTGTGTGTGTGTGTGTGTGTGTGTGTTGGGGGGAGACCTTTTGTTTTCATGCCCTTAAGAAGACACACCACAGTGGGGAACAGGTGAGACTGTAGGTCTGCATGCCGGGCTGCCTGGTAACCCCTGACCCCTGGGGACGTACGGCATATGCACCCCTCTACACCCTCACCCCAAAAATCCTCCTGTTCTATCCTAGAACCAGGCCACTGCCATTCAGAACAGACAGGCTCAACCATTCACCTCTCTTATCACTGCTGCTTTGATTGTACCTGATCAGAGAAAAGAAAACACACACACACACACACACACACACACACACACACTCGCAGATGTCTGCCTGTGGCTGTGTATACTTGTCAGTGAAAATCCTAGGCATTTTCTTACAATTCAATGTGTTTAAAATGTGTCTTCAAGTCCTTGTGATCTGTGTATACGGTCTGTGTGCACACAGCTTTGCATGCATATTAGAAAAAGCTATACATAATTTCAATAATTATATTTGATACAACTAATCATGTGATCTGTGTCAATAGGTCATAGATATCTAAAGAGGACAAATCTGTAGCACAGGTAGTGAACATAAAAATGTGAAACATCAGGGTAGACTAGGGCAAGTATATTCAAAGCAGAAGCCACAACATGGGTAAATATGGCGAGCATTGTTACAAGATACCTCAGTGACTTTGAAAGAGGGGCAATTGCCATAACTTTATTTGTTCAGCAGATTTTCACAATTCTTCAAAGGACATACAATGAAAATGTAAATAGATGTAAAATGAAATACAGAGATAAAATTTACTGTAAAGTAAAAGAAACGCAGAGATCAGAAAACTAACATCAACAAAACAAAATGTATTGACTAAAAGCCTATAAAAATGTGTTTTTAAAAGAGATCTGAAGGAGGACTTCACCAGCCTCAGATCTTCAGGCAGACTGTTGCAGAGCCTAGGAGCCCAAACAGAAAAGGCCCTCTCAGCTTTTGTTTGGCTTCATTATCAAAAAAGACAGCTGACCCAGTGGATGTTTCATGAAGAAAGGTGGTGTAAGGTGGAGTCAGGATTAAACTTAGAGGAAAGGCATCGTCAGTAAAGACCAACAGTGGGCGGGAGCATGTTCTCCAGGAATTGTGCACTGATTTGACATGTGAGGCAAACGAGGTCAGGAACAGATCAGCTGACCGCAAATTTCAACCAGGGTGAGAGCGACTTCATTCACAACAGTCTGTAACAGTGGTAAACTTCAACAAAACTGGCTACACTGATGTTTTCCTTACCACCTGTGCTCTACTGGTGCTGACTGGGGTAGGAGATAACACGTAAACATTTTTGACTGCACAAACATGTAATCCTCTGTCAGGAGCTCTAACATGGACGGAGCAGGCTGGAGAACAGTCCAGCAAGGTCTGTGATTTTTCTCTCGTTTGTGAAACAGCTGCACCCTTTTACACCCACTTCACTGCCGACTGCAACTGCTCAGAAACACGAGAATAAAACCTCTAAAATCTCCAGCACAGCAGTTCTAAAAACCCAGCATCACCTAATTCCTGAGTTCAACATTTTCACTGACCCCACCCCTTCTATGTTTGACGTGAGTAGCTTTTTTTTTGGGGGGGGGGGGGGGGGGGGGGGTTCGGCAGGCTCCCTGCCATTTTAGCTTTCCAAAATACCATGCCACCGTCTCTGTCCTCTGGCTGTGACGGGGGGCGGGACCCCACAAGACTGGAAGAAGGGGGACAGGACATTTGTTTCCATAACACGGCAGCAAACAGGCCTGTTAGAGATGAAAGAGGCTCATGGAGACAAATCAAACACTCTCTCTGCTGGAGCCCATTACCCTGCAAAAGCACTGGCATGCCTTCACTGTGCTTTAGAGGAAGGGGGAGGGGGGGTCATGGTGGGTGTATCACTGAGCTCCAGAGACTGGCCAGACCTGCATGGAATCACCTGCCTTCTCCTCAGTCCAGCTATGCCATTATTATACACAAGTAGGCCAAACCGGGCAAAGCGAGGCGCCAGCAAGGAGAAGTAAAATTCGAAGCTACAGCCACCTCGGCCTGAAGTGTGAATCTATCACCGGAGAGGGGAGGTGAGCTAGAATCCACAGGAATAAACGCTGCACTCCGTGAGGACAAAAGCTTTAGAAAGCCGGGATCTGCAGTTACAATATTAACGCGAGTCGCCCACCCCATAACGAGAAAGAACATACTGAGCTATATTGTACACTCAGCAAAAAAGCCATGAAAAAGTGCCTAAAAAGGTACAAACGCTCATCACTGGGGTGGTTCCCTATAGGTACAGAAAATTGTACCCCTAGCCAGCAACACATAATTCCTTTGTACCTATTTTGCTTAGAACATTATTGTACTTTCAGGGTACATTTGGGAAATTTGTTCCTTAAATAACAAAAATGTACCTCCACTGTACCTTTATTCCTGAGAGTGTAGTGTGTGTGACCTTGAAAATTGAAAATGATGAATATACGTATTCCACAGCAATATGTTTTCTCTTCAAATACCTTAAAATGGAAATAATTTGTCCAAATATCGTGCAATGTTGCAATATATTGATGGCCTACTTCATTTCATGTTGCAGTATTATCCCATTTCTGGGAGGAAGGGGGGGGGGGATTCAACCCCGTCAAAAATGACTGGCCTTTAGAATAAGAGCCCCCCCCCCCTAATAAATAAATAAATAAACAAATGTGCCAAGTTTAGGCAGCGTGTTAGGGAGCACAACGCACAGCAGAGACTAACCGGGAATATGTGAATTATGCAGAAAAAGTGGAGAAGAACTGAAACTCACAGTCAATCACCAGAGTGATTGGGCTCCATGCTGCAATACAACCCTTTGATGGGCAGCTGCCATACCGTCTCCACCCCTTGCCCCCCGCCACTAAAAACAGGCTCCTGTCTGCACTCTGTCACTGCTGCTGATGCTGTCGTCCACATCAAAGCGCCCAGCATCCATTATCACACGTCATGGCCTGGGATTAGATAGTAGAGATTCGGGGGGATCTCATTCTGACAGACTCACAGAGACTTGAAGGCCTTGTGACAGGGGGCCGGGGGGAATTGGCGATGTAGAGGGGCGGCTTGGGGTTTGTTTGGGACATAAATGAAAGGAGAAAGAGAGGGGAGGGGGAGATATAACAGAGATATGAATGTAGTGAACAAATAATTGGGGTCTTTGAAGTTTGAATACCCCCAGGGCCTGAGGATAGTCCCCCTCCAAACACCCCCCGCCCCCACCTCCCTCCCAGGGCAAAAGCAATGTCCTGTGCTTCTGTTTTTTATTTATTTATAAAACTCGTTTCGTGCAAATAAAAATGACTTAATTTACTTTTCAAAATGCTCTAGCAGAAATGATAAAGAACAGGGGGGTATTTCACAAAGGGGGATTAAGTTAGCCGGCAACCTTTTCTAAATATTTTTTAAGTAACCCAGGCTCTCATCCAATCGTATATCATCATATTCAAAATATTTACAAAAGTTAGCCAGCTAACTCCTTTATCCCGCTTTGTGAAATACCCCCCAGAGGACTCTTTTTAATGTAATGTTTATGGTGAGCAGGCACAAGCACAAGGACGTTTTCACCATTGGTGCCAGCCTTCATTCAACTGTGGAATAAAATGTGAGATAAATACAATCTTACAATTTCACACAGGAGTATAAATGTTTGGCTGTACTGGAACTTATATTGGGGTGGGGTGGTAATGGTGAAGGAACTGGGCTTGTAATTCTGAAGTTACAGGGTTCATTCCCAGATGGGGCAAGGTTGGCACAGGAGTACTGTTGCATGCCTTCCCACCCGAGTTCCCTCATTTCAGTGATGAGAATACATGCATACTGGTGGAGGAACATTTATACTTTTAGGGGTGTATCCTACCCTGTGTCATCCAATACCTCACCACACGTTAATCATATTTATTTGAACAAATGCATTTACACTATGCACTAAATGTGCTGTATAAATAACGTTGAATTATATGTATTTATTTTTGCAGAGTTTTCACATGGAAGAGGCCTACCCTGCCTATACATCCTTGGATGTAGCACCAAAAAAACACTGAAACACAAATAGTAAATAAGTGAATACCAAATCACCCTTAAATGCCATCTAGGCTACCCTTCAATTCACGTCTCTTTACCTCTAGACTGTTTGGCATATGAACAGGCATTAAACTATATCGCCGCGTAAACTACTTACAAGTAAACCTGAAAACGGGCAAGTCATTTGCATAGCAAGACCTTTAATCCTTTATGCCCTCCTGTTTCGGCGCCTCTAATCTCCGTCAGTTAGGTCTAACTTGTCGGCATTCACCTCTTTAGGCTAGATAGCGTTCAATGCGAAAAGGGAGGTTTGACAATCGAATCAAACGCGGGATAAGCAGTCACGACGTGCATGTGATTCACATGATGTGAAGTACCCTAAGAGTTCTCTGGAAAGGGAGGGGAAATCCCTGCACTGTATGGGCGGACTGCGTTCATTCAGGTCAATCACAAATTGGCCCCATTGATAAGATAAGTAGCCTACTGCTCGCCTTTTGAATTAAGTCAGGATGGTGCTGTTATCTCGCTGGATAGCCACAATCGTCCTCCACTCCCGACAGACTTATGTCTCCGCGCTTGATCGCGCAATGTATAGCGCTAATTTGGGTTATTATCCGTTTAAATCGGATGAAGTCGGCGCTTTGATTGCCTGTCTATGCAAACGTGTACAGACAAGTAAAATAATGCCGACACAAGGAATCAAATTCCTCACCACTCAAAACGGTTTAAGAAGACTGGAGCAATAATTTGACCGGTTTGAGGCAGCTTTTGTCCTTTTAACGATTAGATTTACTTAGTAGGATAAGGCTTTACTGCTGCATTTTTCTCTCAGCATTTTATGAGTAGGCTACATTAACTCCTGATAATAGCCTACAGAGAAGGAAAGCAAACGACGAGGAAGTTGACTATTCGTTTCATTTTCCAGAATTACAATTTAATCCCTTCTAAACCGGTCACAGGCAGGGTCTAAACCTTTAAACCAATCAATCACTATCAACAGAAAAAATGTTCCCCGTCGAACAGTTGTCTATTTGCAGATGCTATTCATTATTATAATTATGAATTATTATTAACGTTGACTGCAGCAGCATCTCTGAAACTTAATTTATTTTATTTTCCTTAATGTCCCGTCAACAAGGAGGACACAGTAAAATGGCACTAAATCAGTATCTCTACATAGGTCTGGTATCGGACAAAATAATGATCCATAGGCCTACCACGGCAACCTAATGTTTTAACATGGTTTGGACTGCCAGTTCCCCTTTATATTGCATGCATTGTGTAGTAGACTATTACTACATAATAATGATAAAAATCTGAAACAAATTAAAATCTCACAAATATGGCCACCAGCCTGCGAAGAAATTAGGAATGCACACACACGTTTAAGATGTGGAATTGGTCTGGGGGATATCATATGGCAACTTTAAACTACTGCACAGTAAAATGGTCAGTGTTAAATGAACTCTTACAGTGTACATGTTTCCCTACTGAACTCATACTCAGTTAGTGTTGAATGAACACTGGACATTTTACTGTGTGGAGATGCTTTCATACTAACAGTTCAATCTCAGCTGAGTAACACTCACCCGCACATTCGCACACACACACACACACACACACACACACACACACACACACACACACACACACACACACACACACACACACACACACTCCACAGGTAATAGAAAGAGTGAAAATGGGAGGAGGGGAAGGGGTGTGCATCCATCCCCAGACTTACTGGAGCCAGGAATTAATGAGCTCATTCAGAAGCGAATGGGACGTCTTAATTACCGCACTTGTGAAAACTGGAAGGGTGTCAGTGGAAGAGAGAAGGAGACTTCCCTTTGATCTCTGGCTGAGTGACTTGTAAATGAGGTGGGCATCCCCTATATAAATGTGTGAGAGTGAATGTGTGAGAGATAGAGAGAGCAAGCAAGGAAAGAGTACTCGCACAGAAAGGAAACAGGAGGTTACAGAAAGGCCCCACGTTGGACTGCTGACGACTGGAAGGACTTTGGCTTTCCTTCCTTGGATTTGGACTGTGTGTTTTAACTGACATCATGAAAGGCTATTTTTCTATCGAGTGGCTCTCCCAGAGCAGTCAGGAGACCAGTGGCACGGGGTCCAGAGGCCAGGTAGACCCCTGGCTCTTAGCGGGGCCCCAGAGTGGCCCCTATGCCTCCAGCACCCAGCCGGAGAGCCTTCCCGGATTCTACAGCAGCCATGGAGGGGGCAGCGCACAGCTCCAGGAGGGGCCAGCAGAAAAGTGGCCCCTACGTGGACACATCCACTGCTCCCCTATTGGCACACACCAAGGGCCCGGCACAGAGAGCCGCCTCAGTCTGCACTCCAGCACTCAAGGTAAGCCTGTGCTTATTAAAGAAAATAGGACTGGTATATAAAATGTATTATTTTAACAATGAAGTCCTAACCTCATGGCCTCTGATTATGTCTTTTGTAGGATACTGGAGCAGCGGAATAATGTGCACACATCAAAAATCATTAGTATTACATTAACTGTAATAAAGCATATTTTATTTTGGTAGAGTACATTTTTTATCCCCTGTGGACCCTTAAAAACATTTATCAAATTACCACCGAAAACCTTAATGGAACACACACAACTAGAGCATAGACA
Organism: Synaphobranchus kaupii; assembly: GCA_029718625.1. Taxonomy (NCBI): domain Eukaryota; kingdom Metazoa; phylum Chordata; class Actinopteri; order Anguilliformes; family Synaphobranchidae; genus Synaphobranchus; species Synaphobranchus kaupii. The sequence goes on from CM056392.1 coordinate 30,937,116, forward strand.
ATTTTGTCATTTAATTCTTGCTTTTGTTACTGGAAAAAACATATGGAAATGTTACAGCATTACATTCAGGTCGGAAAAAGTCAACTGTAGAAGTGAGTCAAAAGCAAGAGAGCACCATAAGAGATTAATGTAGAGATTAATGTAGCACTCATTTGGGTTTGGTGCGGATTGAGAGAACCAAAAAGGTCACTGACCATTTGTGGGATGGTTGACAAAAGATTTCTCTCTCTCCCCTCTCTCAGTGACAGAGAAGGGCTTCAGCGTGGAGGAAGAAGAGACGTCGGGATACGAGAGCGAGGGGGGGCTCTCTCTCTCCCCCGCGGCTCCGCAGGAAGCCCCGACATCCCCGGATACGTTCTCGGCGAGCCGGACGACGACCCCGGACTGCTTTCACTGCCGAGCAGATCAACCAGTTAGAGAAGGTCTTCAAACGCAACGCGTACCTGGGAACCCAAGACAAGGCCGAGCTATGCAAGCGGCTCAGTCTCTCCGACAAGCAGGTGGGCGTCTGAATCTCTGTCCTGAAATTCTAAAATAGGTCCGGTTTTCGTTCTCACCACGAAATTGAATCCAATATTACTGCGTGTGACTCAAAATTGCAATTTGCTTTAGCACAAAATGTTTGGACGCTACGCAGCCTACGTTCACGATTGCCAACGCATAGTTTAGCGCGTGTTCGTCTGCTAAATGTCAATACAACATTCCATTGAGCTTTTGATTCCTCAAATGAAAGATGGAAAGAGATTGCTTACAGCAGTCTTTCCCAAAGAGTTCAGTTAAAACTCTGTGTTTGCTTTTTTAAATCAGTGGCACAATCGCATCTTCACAAATCATTTTACTGCTGTGGTTTTTCAAAAACATAGCCTAGGCCTACAGCTATTCTTGCAGACGGTATCTCAATCTCATTCTTTCTCTCTTTCGCCATCTAGATCAGGAACTGGTTCCAGAACCGGCGCATGAAGCTGAAAAGGACCCTTCAGGATGCCCTGGCCCAGGCCTGCCAAGCAAAAGCCACCTCCCAGCTGATGCAGTACCCTGAGGTCCAGGCTTTTTGGCCTAGCTACTACCCAGTGCACGAGAGTCCCGCCCCCTATGTGACTCCCTCCAGCATGCGCTACACTCCCCAGGCCACGGTGGGCTCAAACCCCACCATGTCCCTGGACTCGCTCTACCAGTGCACCAGCATGCCTGGCCTGGTCGTGTCCGCTGCCAGCACCCCACTCATGAATCAGTACCACCCTTACCCTCATCACTACTAAAACTCACTGAAACCCGGGTACACCGTAGCATGCCGCCGACTTCAACTTCACGCTCACTAAAACTGGATGTGCAATCGATTACCCATCACGGAAGTGAATATTTAATTCAAAACTATTTTTGTGACCAGATCTGTTTTTCTTTGTAATCTTCTGCTTTATTCCCGTTAACCCCAATGTGGTTGACGTAGGCTCCCACAAATCCTCCCCATTAGTTTTTCATCAGAGGTTATTCATTGCTTTTTGAGGTTATTCATTGCTTTTTACAAATCAGGGTACAGTGCAGTAATGATTATGTCTGTATATGGTTTTTTCCCTCACAAAAATATTGGCCTTCAAGCAAATTTGCAGCAAACCTTTGGCATTGTTGCCACAATTCCACGTTTGCGGCAAGGTCATATTTTCACATGCAAATTAGTTTTGTGGGAACTGCCAAGGTCACGACTGGCAAACTGACAAACCTCTGGCAATATTTTGTGGAATACAATTTAGTTCGCAGCAATTGCGCTACATATTAGCTGCAAGTTTGTGGCAAACTATCCAGTTTTGTAAGGGTTCTTGTTGTTTTTGTACAGTTATGTTCTATTTAAATACAAACTTGTATATAGTTTTATATGGAACAGTGTGAATACTGTTATTTTAATGACACTGGTACAGGAGTTCAAATTGCATATTATTAATATTAAAAATAAATTTTTATAATGGTTGTTTTTCTTTTGTTTTTCCTTGTTCTGAATCAAACTTAGAATAAAATCCATACACATGCTCCAATTTGATGTGCCAGCTTCATTGAACACTTTGATCTGCTCTCGAAACAGATCAATTTCATTCAGGTTTAGGATAACACTCATATTTAGTAACACAAAGTAACCTACATTCATGTAAAATGGACAGAGGCTATCAAGTAAGAAATTTACCCATCTCCATTTTTTCTTGACATAATTGTAGACCTTCAATATGAATTCCTGTCATTAATTGCTCAAACGAGAACATGTAGACATCCTATATTAGTTTTTTTTCATTGGTTACAATAATTTCTCAATACTGAGTTCACTTCAAAACTCTTCACACAGTGCTCTGCACCAACATGCAGCTTGCCCACATACAGTCAAGCCGGAAAGTCTGCACACTCCTTTCACCTTCTCCACGTTTTATTACGTTACAGACTTATACTACAATAGATTGAGTTCATTTTTTGCCTCAAACATCTACACATAATAGCCAATAATGACGAAGTGAAAACAGGTTTTTAGAAAATATGCAATTTTATTTTACTGACAAAAATAGGTTATTTAGGGGTTACATATCTGTACACACCCTTAGCCTAATACTTGGTTGCTGCACCTTTGGCAGCGATTACAGCTTCAAGGCGTCTTGGGAAAGAAGCTACGAGCTTGGCACACTTGTTTCTGGACATTTTTGCCCATTCCTCTTGGCATATCCTTGCAAGCTCCGTCAGGTTGGATGGGGAGCGTCGGTACACAGCCATTTTCAGCTCTTTCCACAGATGTTCAATTGGATTCAGGTCTGGGCTCTGGCTGGGCCACTCAAGGACATGCACAGACTTTCTCCGAAGCCACTCCTTTGTTCTCTTGGCTGTGTGCTTCGGGTCGTTGTCATGTTGGAAGGTAAACCTTCGCCCCAGTCTGAGGTCCAGAGCGCTCTGGAGCAGGTTTTCTTCAAGGATCTCGGTGTACTTAGCTGCATTCATCTTTCCCTCTATCAGGACTAGTCGCCCCGTTCCCGCTGCTGAAAAACATCCCCACATCATGATGCTGCCACCGCCATGCTTCACTGTAGGGATGGTATTAGCCAGGTGATGAGCGGTGCCTGGTTTCCTCCAGACGTGACGCTTGGTATTCAGGCCAAAAAGTTCAATTTTCATTTCATCAGACCAGAGAATCTTGATTCTCATAGTTTGAGAGTCCTCTAGGTGCCTTTTGGCAAACTTCAAGCGGGCTGTGATGTGCCTTTTACTAAGGAGGGGCTTCCGTCTGGCCACTCTACCATAAAGGCCTGATTGGTGGAGTGCTGCCTGGATGGTTGATCTTCTGAAAGGTTCTCCCATCTCCACAAGGATACGCTGGAGCTCTGTCAGAGTGACCCTCGGGTTCCCGCTCACCTCCCTGGCCAAGGCCCGTCTTCCCCGATTGCTCAGTTTGGCCGGGCGGCCAGGTCTAGGAAGATTCTTGGTGGTTCCAAACTTCTTCCATTTACGAATGATGGTGGCCACTGTGCTCTTTGGGACCTGTAAAGCTGCAGAGATTTTTCCGTACCCTTCTCCAGATCTATGCCTTGACACAATCCTGTTTCTGAGGTCTGCAGATAATTCCTTCGACCCCATGGCTTGGAGTTTGCTCTGACATGCACTGTCAACTGTGGGACCTTATATAGGCAGGTGTTGGCAATCCCCAATCATGTCCAATCAATTGAATTTATCACAGGTGGACTCCAATTAAGTTGTAGAAACATCTCAAGCAGTATCAGTGGAAACAAAATGCACCTCAGCTCACTTTTGGGTGTCATATCAAAGGGTGTGCACACTTGTGTACATATATTTTACATTTAGATTTTTTATAAATTAGCACAAATGTCTAAAAACCTGTTTTCACTTTGTCATTATGGGCTATTTTGTGTAGAATTTTGAGACAAAAAATGAACTCAATCTATTGTAGAATATGTCTGTAACATAATAAAACGTGGAGAAGGTGAAAGGGGTGTGCAGACTTTCCGGCTTGACTGTACATGTCTCAAAATCAAATCATTCTACCAAAACACCAGCATGTTTTCTCCCAAGAACACCTTGTCAATCATAACACAATGACCTAAAATATACTAACAGGTAGCATTACAGTAGATTGTCATTTCATGTCAATCTTTGATGTGCCTATGTTTATTTTGTGATTATTGATAGTATGAGAAATGTATAGATTCTGTCCAATATGCAGTGCGGTCAGTTGCCCTTGCAGAATGCATGAACTGTTGGTTCGCTCACAATTCTCACAAGATGCCACTGTTGACTGGTCCAGATTTGGCTGCACTCTCAGACCAACCTCTCTCATTGATAAACCATGATTTACCACATGATCACTTATAGTAGCCCTAATCTCATCTGAGACTACAGCTCTTGGCCTTCATCTCGGTCTTCCGCCATGCATGCATACTCCCCTCCATCTCCCTGTCCGGGCCACTCTTCTTCCAGTCAGCCGCTTTTCTATCTCTTGCCGGGTCCATATTTACATAAATAATTCTGAAGATGTCCCCCTTTACTATATAGATGGTAATGAAATTGAAAACACCAGGGTTGGTCTCCATTTACATAACTTCCAAGTTCTTCACCATTTGTATCCATAACCATTATAATTTTTTCTTGGATTTTGAATACATTTTAACATGGCATTTCCGGTGTAGGAAATTGCTGTCCATTTGAATTTTGTATGTTAGGATTTGAACTTAAATTGAACAGTTTTGAAGTTATTTAAACAGTAGCTACAGCTAGTTTTGCTGGTGGTTGCATTTGAATGACAAGAATTCAAGAATTTTGAAAGCTGCGGTCATTGAATACATTTTGGGTCAAAGCAATGAAAAATCATTTAGTTTGGTCCACATAGACTGCTGTTGTGCCAACTGTGTGAAGAGTTTTGAAAAAGTGAACTCAGTTTTGAGAAATGCTTGTAACCAACTGTAAAAAACACAGACCAGTGCCACTTTGTGGATTCCATCTGGATATTGGTGAAATAGCTCCCTCTATTGACAGAGAAGATAATGTGCATGTTTCACAAAAACTTTCTTCAGAATATCTAGCCTTAGTTTTTATGGGAATATTGGTCCAAAACTTTCTTATTTAACATACCCAGTTTTGATAATTAAATTGGCTACTTTACCAACCTACTGAAAGTCCTGTATAACTATACCTTTGGAATTTTGAGAATGATTGGCAGAGTAAAATAGTACTTCGTGTGTCATGATCCTTTGGCACATCTGCAAAGTGAATTTAAATCTTGGACACACCCAATTCTGTTGATGCACAACAGTTAGAAAGAATCAACCAAACCTGAATTCGTCTTGGGTTTATAGTGTCTAAGCTTGCGGCAAACAAAGTGCACACAAACCTGATGGCAGAAGTCATCCTTTGACAAACGTTCCTTTTGTTTGCATATACCAGCTAAGAATGAGTCTAGTGAAAATGGGTTTATGAAGCCCATGTACTAAGACCTAACAGGGCCCGCTCTCGAACTGGAAGATGAAACCGCTTCATTTTCAATGACTTGTGCCTACACATGCATTGATTCATTCATCGAATTAGACAAGCTTCTCTTCAACGACAGTGACCGTTTCAATTTGTCAGGTGAAAAGCGTTAAATTGGTCCCAGAACCTTGGTCATCTGACAACAATGTTTTAACAGCCAATTCCACGTAATTTTGAATGTGCTTGGCACTGCAGAATGGGATGGGTGCGGGAAATAAAAAAACCCACAAACAACAATTTGTAAAACATGGTTTAACAATTCAAATTTTTCCAGTATAAAACACTTTTGAAGCTCTAGCCAATCCAACAATAGTTTTTCACAATATGACAAGACACAACCCCATCCCTCACCCCTCTGTCAAGCAAAAAAAAAAAAAAAGAAATCTAAATGAACATACAAATGTTTCTTTTTTGGCATTTTTTTCTTTTTTGAAATATTACAACTTAGAATCTAACAATCAATTGCTTTCATCTTCAAACTACAATTGCAAATAAAACAAACAAAAAAAAGAAAAAAAAAAGAAAAAAAGAAAAAAAAAAGAAAAGAACTGGAACTCGTGGAGTGGCCCAGTCCTCTCCTTCTGCAGGTAGCACCCTCACAGGCTCCAGGTCGTGACCCTCTCTATCTCTATGCGGTCTTCTGCTGGCCCTTCTTGCCAATAAGGGACTTGTGGATATGAGGGATCACACCTGTAGATAGAGGCAAACAGCAGTCAAGAGGGGAAACCAGCATCACGGTTATACAGCTGGCCTTAATTAACATTGTCAGACCACATGCCACTGTGCCACCATGCCCACGTCAAACTGCAGATATGGACTTGGTTAGTACTCGGATGGGAGACCTGAGAGAACCTAGGCTATGTTCACATTACAGGGCTTAATGCTCAATTCCAATTTTTTCCCCAGATCCGATATTTCTGCCTTGACTGTTCACATTCATGTTTCTCAGTGACCCACATCTGACATCAGTGTGAACGAATCTCTGCCCTAAAACGCCCCACATGCAACAAATAACGTAACACATGACCAACATGTACGTTGGAACAACAACAAAAAAACATCACATTTGCGAAACAGACAAAATGAATGACATAGCGGTGCTAGCGTTCATCTCCCGAATTATTTTCTGCGGAGGTCAGATGAAAATTCGTCGTATGTTTAGGAAAAAAAGAGAGAGCCAAAGCTATAGCTATATTAGCAGCTATTGCTGGTAGGTCTGTGGAGAAAGAGGTTTGGGTGCAGGAGAAGAGTCAGGGGTGGTGGGGCCGCAATGTGGAGGGTTTCACGAAGGAACAATTCCTCCAGAACTTTAGGATGTCCAGGGTTACATTCCAGTGATCTGTGCCTGCGCAATGAAGTAGGACGTGGAAAAACACACGATATGACTGTTCTCACAGCGGTCGCATGGCCAATGATCGGATTTAGGACCACATATGAAAGTGGCCCAGATCTGATTGTAAAAAATCAGATTTTTGTGTCCACACTGCTCTGAAAAAATCAGATCTGTGTCACATGAGCAAAAAAAAATAAAAATCAGATTTGGGCCACATTTGCTTCTAATGTGAATGTAGCCCAAGTCACTGCTGGAAGAGGAGTTGATGGGCCAGTAGAGGGTACTTTTCCTTCCCTCTGGCTGAAATAGAATTCCAAAGACCTAGCACAAGTAATGGGGTCCCTGTGCTGTTAAAGTAATATGTGCCGCTCCTGGCAACAGTCCACACTGGCACAACTCGGATTTGAATGCCTTAACCAAATAAGCCACCTAGGAGCCCCAAGGATGGAGTAGGGCAGACTACATTACATTACATTACAGGCATTTAGCAGACGCTCTTATCCAGAGCGACTTACACAACTTTTTTTTAGCATTTTTTTTACATATCCATTTATACAGCTGGATATATACTGAAGCGATTCAGGTTAAGTCCCTTGCTCAAGGGTACAATGGCAGTGTCCTACCTGGGAATCGAACCTGCAACCTTTTGGTTACAAGCCCAGTTCCTTAACCATTATACTACACTGCCGCCATAGACTAGTACGAGCTGTCACCTAAAGAACATGAAGCTACCGCTGCTCCTCATCATACTGCGGTTCATGGGAAACTGTACACTAGAACAGAGCCGGGGCGGAGTCTTTGGAGCTGTGTGCACGCCACTCACCTCCACCGGCGATGGTGGCCTTGATGAGCGAGTCCAACTCTTCATCCCCGCGGATGGCCAACTGCAAGTGACGCGGAGTGATACGCTTCACCTTCAGATCTTTAGATGCGTTCCCCGCCAACTCCAACACCTGCAAACATGTGTGCAGGAGTATGAGTAGACGGCAGACAATGAAAGCAGCTGAAGTTTTGTTCCCAGTAACATCACTACAGCAACCTGGAAAAAGACAGTAGTGGTGTGTTGTTTACGAACGATCCAATTCTTTTGAACAGCTCTTTCGTAGGAACGAAGGGAACCGAGTCTCGTAGGGATCCGAGCCGACCTTTTTTATCAAGTTTTCCCTAGAGGGTTTCCCATCAAAAATATTTCACAAAACACAACCATAATGTTTTTGGTATAGCCTATTATATGTTATATTAGAGTACATTTCCATAGCCTATAAGACTGATTTTAGCAACGTTAACTGTCGCTGTTAAAAATAGAGCTAAGTTCACAAAGCGCAAGGCCATGCACACAGGCAGAGTGGTATATGATATCCAATCACGTGTCACTAGTTAGAATAATGTTCTTCCTACCGTTAGCAGGTTTAAATACATTTCCCATGCACCCCTACGGGGTGATGAAGTTGTGAAATGCGTTGTTTTGATACTTGTGTTGCTTGTTAAATAAAGAGAGTTTGCATTTGCTCTACAACTCGCAAATTGTCGTCTCCAGTGCTCGACTTCCACAACCTTGCATAATATATCGACAGGAAGTCATACGTCTTGTAAAGAGTGAAAGAATATTATTATATATATATATATACACACATATAAAATCAATTTCTAATTATTATTATTATATTCTAATTTAAGTGTGTGGGTTGGGGGCAGTAGAAAACCGTATTGAAGGGAACGTAAATATGAACAAAAAAAAACAAAAAAAAAGGGCAGATGTTAGTCCTCTGCCAGACATTTGGCGTCTAGTATGTGCATTATTAGATTTAGTAGGCTAGTATGTGCATTATTAGATTTAGTAGGCAAGTATGTGCATTATTAGATTTAGTAGGCTAGTATGATCCTGCCATTCTTAAAGTGCCGCCCTCTCACACATACATGCGCGCGCACACACACGCAAAAAGAACGAAGGAGCCATAAGATCCAGTTCCCTTAAAAGAGACGTAATTCCCATGACTAAAAGACAGCGTAGCAAGATCTACTAACTACCATAAGCTCAGTATCCATCATCATAAATTCAAACTGGATGTAAAAATGTTCAACTTCTGTCACCTGCCCATCAGCTACCTTATAGTCAAAATGAAATTCATGAAAAACAAACAAAACATTTCCATTAATGGAAATTTAGTAATAATATAAAATTCCAAATCAAAGCTGTTGAACAGCTATAAACATTGGTTGGTTAAGTCGTGCCAAGTGTAAATCAGACTTCAATGCATTGTATCGTGGTTGGAGGTAATCTGACATTCTGACATACCCGATGTGATTGACCAGCGGAGTTCCGGTTAACGGATAGGCTATAGAAGTTCTTTCACCTATCTAACTAGCATTCTATCTGCCTATTCAAGCCATCATCAATTAACTGATAAGCTTAAATAGGCTAGCTAGTCAGGCAACCTCGCTAGCTAGAAGTAGCGAACTTGGGTGTACTGGCTTAGGAAGGTGACCAAAATAGTAACGTTATTACAACGGCGTTAGCTTCTAGGCTAGCTAGCCACACACCTTGTAGGCTTGTTACGCTTGGTAACGTTAGCCTAACCAGTATTAAATAACTTGAAAATGTATTGTTAAAGTGAATCAGAACTCTCATGGTTAACGTAGCCAATGTGGCTCCATTTTTTTTCTGTCTGTTGGTGCTGCAGGGAACTAACGTTACCTGCGCACACAACAGAAAGGTAAAAAACGCTAGTTAGTTAGCTAGCTAAATATGGCCAATTGAACTCTGTTCACATCGTTAAAAGAACATTAGATGTACAAATTTTGATATAATGACATTAGCCTGGCTTCGCCAAGCCCAATTCGAAAAAAGTTAATGGGGTTTGACTGGAAACTCGATTCATTTTGGATTTCCAAGGGACCTTATCAACGATTGCAGACCAAAATGATTCTGCACGGAATTGGATAGACCTACAACCAATCTGAGCAATGAAACGTGGGTTAGTCATGTGGGTACAATCATCGTATTAGCCCTGCCCCATATTAGTTAAACGGTTGTGATGAACTGGGAATCAGTTTGAATGGGTGCTACCAGACTGATATGGGAGTGAAACAGAATGTGAGGTCACGTGATCAGGCTGGTAGCACCCGTTCAAACTGATTCCCAGTTAATTGTCAAAATGTATCTTCTATTGAGATTTTATTATACTCTAGGCCTACTAAATGATCTCTGATAGCCTACAAAGAAGGACAAATGGATCAAACACCATGCAAGATTACTGCTGTCAGTCCTGTCATATTTAACTAGTTTTCATTTCATTTTGACATGGAAAATATTTACCCATACATACTCTGTCTGCCCATGGTATGAGCTTCCCCTGCAGAGTCAGTAGTAAAAGCACTTCAATAATCCCAACAAATCTTCAAAACTAATTCCAACTGCTTATCAATGTATACCTGATTTTACGGTACATGCATCAACATGCAGCATGGGCGTGGGATGCGCTCTCCGAGCGACCTTTCTAGTTCTGTCCATTTTGAATGCAATTTTAATGCAATAAATTACATGTACTGTATACATGTACAGATGATTTAAAATTATTATTTTTTTTAATTATTATTTTTTAATTATTTATCAATTTTGATCTTTATTTCTCGATCATTTAATGCTACCAGAACAACCTCCAGATGACTAATTTAAACAAACATTTATTGCAAATGACTACATGTACAAGACTCATACATGTATCATTGTCATATTATTACAAGGAAATGGAATTATAACAATTGAGTAGTGCATAACACTTATCAAATTGTTGGGATGCCATGTGAATTATTATGTGTAACTTTAAAGGCCGTTTTCTCAAAATGTGAAATTTGCATAACCTACCGCAGCAAAACGAAAGTATCTCCATAACCAAACATCAGAATTGATAATTTTGCACAGATACTCTATGATACATGTTCCATTAAACCATAGAGCCATGTTATGCTATCTTGCATACTTTTTAAATGACAGCCTACTGTTTGTTGATTGGCTGCGGCTGTTGGCATGGCAACAGATTAATCAAAATTCGCTCTATGGTTCAATGCAGAATTTACTTATGTACCACCTGATGAAGTTTCATGAAAATCTATTAAAGCATGACAAAGTTCCATTTGTTTTGCTGTAGCACCATTTTACATTGAAGTCTATGGGAAATTTGCATGCATTTCTTTACTGTTGATGGGCCCTTAACATGAGCTCTCATCCAACTCTCTACCTGTAGTGAGAGCAGAGATATAGCCCGAAAATACTGTGCATGTACCAGATACCTGCTTTACTGTGAACTACAACTTAAGTTTATGGGCGGTGTCAGACAACGCCAGTCACAGGTTGCCACTCCCACTGAATACAACCGGAGCGGAGGGGCTGGGAATTTTACTACTAGTCCTGCAGCGGCAAGTTAGCCGCTAACGTTACAGTTCTACTGAAAAAAATACCACCAACATTAGCTGGAGTCTCTGAGCTATTCAGGCTCAAAACAGAAGCCTTCCACCTACGACAAATTCTAGTAATATATTAAAAACATTGGAATTTTCAAAATGCCAAAAATCTGATGTGTGGCTTAGCTACTGCATGGCAAACCGAAGTAAAAACCCGCATTTGCACCTTTCTTTAATGCCAAGAAGCCGTGGCTAACAACAGCTAACGCATTAGCCCAGAAAATTACATCAACATCGCTTCCTTAATCGAATGCTCAAAGTGAAACCATTCGATTATGGTCAGCCCGCTAATGTTAGTCTACGTTTCATGGTCATAGATCATAATGTAGTCGACATAGTTCCTTACCGGGGGATTTAATAAGGCAGAGGGGATGTCAGGGAAAGATACTGGAGGCCACTGAGTTGGATAATTTATCCACTCTGTAACCGCATATGGACAGCACTCAAGTCCTGTTTGGTTCATTGCGCCAAAATATCTTTAGGAAACAACGTGTCAATGTAATTTTCTGACATAGCAATGATGGCAAGCTTGATCTACGATGTGTCCCCTACTCAGAACAGTAACAGATGCGCCATTGTTTTCCACCTCGCTGGCTCCGCCTACGTGTTTATGTAACTTACACGCCCACTTGACGTGGCTCTTGAGTTCTTTTGAAAACGAGGAAGGGTAGAGGTCATTATGACGTATACCTCTACCCAAATTTTATCTTTATCTGCGGTTCTCAGCCCAGAAATTATTTTGGCCAGCGACCAAGAGACTTAATTAGTTGCACCTTGATCTTTTAAACAAGGTTAATGTTTTTCAGTGGAATTATACAAAGCCCAGGAAGTGCACAGAAGAAAATAAAAATAAAATACGGGGCGGGGGGGTTTAATTTGTGGCCTTTAATTAATTAGTTCCCTCAAATTAGCCAATTAGTTAAGTTATAATGCTGAAACTGATGGGTTCTGAGTTTTGTCCTACAAGAGTCATTACGCATTAGTGTGTGTTCACCAATGATTTGGTGTAGCAGGTGAGGGCCGATCTTTTGGACAGGCCTCTACCCTCCCTAAGTTATCGGGCATGACTAATGGCTAATGGCGTGGACTGTGAAGCATGTTATTGGGGAACATTTGGGAGATATGCGCTCACAGATAATGCAAACATTTGCGTCAAACTCAAAGCCTCCGAGGGTATATAAGCTTGGCTAGATGACCAGTGCGTCGAAGGTTGCTGGACCGCAATTTGTGCATGTCCCGATCCGATCCACGGCATTGGTATCGGGCCGATACTGGCCCAGAACGCTGGATCGGATAACAGAGGGGAGAAAAAAATATGATCCGATACGCGCAGCGTGTCACATGATAACAACAGTAGTAACTGTTGCTATGCCCGTCAAGCTTTGTGTCTGTCAAAGCAAACATGGCGTTCTCAACCATGAAAGTAGGCTACTGCCCTTTTGGAAAAATGGTGACTTTAGGAACTTTTGGAAACATTGATCTTCAATTTCATATTTGTAGTGTAGTTTATGCTAGCTGAAATGATTCAATGCAGATTTTATGATGCTAGGCAGCATTATTTCCATCACAGCGTGCTGTCTCATTTGCTAGATAGGTTTCCACTGTCACTGTGGTAGCTAACGGAACAGACATCAGCAGAGGGACTAGCTGGCTTGGCATAAAATAGCAAAGCATATCTCATTCATGAAGACATTATTATCATCGGTTTGTTTACGAGATGGAGTCTGGTAACGTTAATGTTATTTGACGTTAGCATTTTAAAAATAGATCTGCAAACACTAACATATGGTCTTTTATATTAGTAAGCTAACCAAACGTCCAAATAAGTCCAGTTTCAGCACAGTAGCTAAGTGGTAACTAGCCAGCTAACTTTGGCGAACTCGCTTTGGCTTTAAAATGCCGTTGGTTACAACAGCACAGTATTGATTTCGCGCTATGGAAGTGGACATTCCTTTGTATTAAATAAAAATTCTGCCAATTTACATTTGAGGTGAGGTTAAATTTACTGTTTCAAATGAAATGGCTCAAGCTAGAGTTTGATATTATTTCACAAACTATTAAATGTTCCAATACTTTGTCTATTTAGTGGCCATTACGTTATTGCATTATTCATGTTTTTAGCTTACTAACAGATTAGTTGGTATCATCAGCAGCAGTAGTTGCACAGACAGCAGCAACAGGTGTTCGGGTAACGTTACTCGGGACTTGGCTTCCCACTAACAAATTGCGGGAATAACATGTTTGTTAGAGAACAGTGATTTTCTTTCCTTCTTTTAAATTTTAATTTATTCTGTCCCTTTTTAGATAGAGCTAACGTACACAGTAGCTATAACAGCTGACGTCCATTACGGATAGCCAAAGCTAAGGATGCGATTAACGTCGCACGGAAACCGGTGAAATAGATTTTGATATATTTTAAGTCAATTGGCAACCATTGAGTAGTTAGTTTCTTTTTTCAGTTATGGTAGCTATTAACACCAAAATAAGGGTAACGTTGATGTGAACTAACGTCAGCTTTTTACCTTGGAGTAAACATAATGTTAGATGTGCTACGTCATCTCTGAGGGGTTCAATTGTGAATGAGGGCGCCCACATCATTTTATCCACAGCGTACACCTTTCCTTGTTTGATTTGGGTTTTGGAAAAGGGAAAATTATGAAACTTGAAGTTAGTTTTGTATTTGTTTTTGTACAATGCTGATGCTAGTTTTAACTTTAAACCTGTTGGTCGCTTTAAGTACTGCAGTACCTGTTTTTCTTTTCTTTTTTTAGTGTTTGAATAAAGGGTGGCTGTCTTTCATAACGAACTGTTGTTGTGGACAATAGACTGGGGAAGTATTTGTTTGTCCTCCATTTGAGGGAGATGTTTTTAGGTGGCTAATTGGCCATCATGAGAAAAGTGCTTCCATATATTTTATTATTATTATTTGTTCAAGAGTAAAACAAAATATCGGAGTGATATCGGTATCTGCAGATAGCCAAAGCTGCGGTATCGGTATCAGAAGTGAAAAAGTGGTATCGGGACATCTCTAGTCTTGGTGATCCTTCCCACTGGCCAGTGTGATTTTCAATTAACTTTTACTTTCTCTAGTAAAGTGTTTGTTGTATTGAGTGAGTTTCCTGCATTGTCCTGACTTGGATTATTTGGAAAGAAGCCGGTTCCTAACAAAACTCAACAAGTGGGGATAATGTCAGCTACAGTCTAAAGCCGATAGATGGACTGATTTACGGACTCCCCCAATTCAGAATTGATAAAAATGGGATCAAAAACATTATAACTGTGAGAGCAGCGTCCTAGATAATTCTGCATCGGGAGTGTCCACAAACCTAACAGTCTATATCGGCATTACACTATAGCTGATATTATCGCCACTTGCGGAGTTTCAGCGTTATAACTTAACAAATTATCTAACATGAGGGAACAAATTAATAAAAAGAGGCCATGAATTAACCCATTTTTTCCCCCTTCTTCTGTGTACTTCCGGGGCTGTAGAATTACCCTTTAAGTACACTACATTTACAGAAAATTTCGCTTATTTAACTTTCTCATCCAGTACAGTCAACAAGCATACTCAATAGTATGGAAAGGTGCCGATTTGGTCGCACCACTAGGCTGCGTCCCAATCCAGTTTTTGCTCCACCCTCCAAAACTTCACTTGCAAACTTCACTTGGGGGGAATCCCTTTTGAGACCAGGATGTACCCTCGGTATCCATTTTAGGTGCGAGTCCAATCCGTTAGAAAGCCAAGTGAAGTTTGTGACATAGCCCCTCCACCCTCAGCTTTTCTCAAGGGAACGAGTCTGCAAAAGAGCACTCTGCAAGCTCATATTTCCCACAATTCATATCGAACTTCCTGTTCAGTGATAATCACGTTAATATTCATCGCGGGTATTATAAATTAAAAGCGCATACAGAATGGAAAAGATGCATAGGCTAATAAATACAGGTTAATCCAGTAGCAGTTTGGTATTTCATAGTTTAGCAAATTGATTTATGCAGCAGCAGTAGTGTAGGCTACTGTGGGATATAGAACCAGACTCTCTGCAATCTTGCTTTTAAACTGATTATTAGGCTACTCTCAATCTTTTTCCATAGGCCTATAGCTAATTTGCCAGATAGCCTAACAATCAAACAATTGATTTGCTCAATAACCAAGACGAATAGGTAAATAAACTTGTGCAGCATTTTCCTATATCCACATTTATGATGACACAAAATGTGTTGTCTTGCGAAGATTCTGCAGTTCAGCTAAGTGATCAATGAACAGCAAATTTTTGGGTAAAAATCTTGAATGCACATGCGTTTTTTCCTCTTCAATACGCTTTCTAATGTTAAATCATTTTGAAAATAACTTTTTTCCCTTTTTCTTCTTGCTTGTACAATGGTGCAAGAGAGGGTTAAATCAGTAATTTGACTCCTAAATTAATTTCCCTGGGGCTTTTTCAGCTGGTGTCCCAAATTGCCCTCACTTCAAAATGATTATCAAAAACACAACTTGACACCACCTGCAGGCTTACATTTGACATTTCGAATTATCAGTACAGCACAGAACCCACCAAACTGAAAGAAAAACATGTATATACATAGTATTTATAATCAACCTGTATTCATTTCCGTATTTCCAGGGTGCATGAATCCATTTCAATAAAAGTTTGTGTTTAATGGTGCACTCATTTGAGTTGGGCAAGTCTGGTTCTACAAAGCCTTTAATAAGCAAGTTGGTCATCATTGGTTCTTAATGGGGGACTAATAATGTAAATAATTATGCATTTTATATAGCGCTTTTGTCATACTCAAAGCACTTGCCAAAAGGCAAAATAAAAAAACCAAACAAATATGTTGAAACAGGGCACACAGAAAAAAATCTGTTAAATAACAAATACAGTCAACAAATGGATAATACAGAACTACTAGAAAATGATATACAAACGCAAGAATAACAGACCACTGAGCAGCAAATAGGAGGGAAATTGATGTGTTAAAATGAGATTAAAAAGGTGCGTTTCAAAGACTGCTTGTAAACTGGTTAATACATTAAAGCATTAATAACTACGTTCTGCAGTAATCAAAGCGACACATTCACAACATCTCACCTCAGCAGTCAGGTACTCGAGAATGGCAGCGCTGTAAACAGCCGCAGTGGCCCCAACACGCCCATGGCTTGTAGTACGAGTCTTCAAGTGTCTGTGGATACGACCCACTGGGAACTGTGGAAATATGTTGAGGGCAAACGCACCTGGTGAAATGGTTTCAAGTTACAAGGCTCAACATATTACAGAATGAGCAACTGACCGATCGGCAACTGGTCAAAAGGGCCGCGACTCACTTTAGCTCAGTACTTTCACAAAAGAAAATGGCAAACTGAGGCGAGATGTGGATGAGTTACCTGTAGTCCTGCCCTTTGTGAGCGAGACACTGCTTTTGCCTTGGCTTTGCCACTGTCCTTCCCTGCTTTTCCTCCTGCCTGGGAAAGAAAAGGCCAGTCAGATTTGAGAACTAAGTTTAGTTCAACTGGTTCACAATATGGAAATTCCTGGGCTGATGTCAATAACCAATATTTGTCTGACTATATTGGCCGATACCAATAACACCCAGTTAAAAATTTTATAGCAGAAATGCAAACTGCAACCAAGTTTCCATATTCATTGAAGTAGGTGAGCAAAGACATACTTATTATAACCACGCCTTTTCACAAAGTGTGAAATATGGTTACTATAATACTGGAAGTAACTCCAATAGCATTGTATTCAGTGTAGATGCAAATTCTGGGTTGCAGCAATTTTAGGTGCTGGTGGGGGCGATTAGGCTACTTTTTGAACATTAAATTTTTTACTTAATTTACAGCATGATCAACAGTGCATCAAGCACATCGGCCCTCTGGTGCATGCATGTGGCATCATCGTCTTGGGCCATCAAATCGGTCATAATGTTAGCATCGGGCTGACACTGATAAGTTACTTTCTCACTATGTATTTGTGGACATCTAAGGGAAATGTAGCTAAGTGGTTAGTTTTGCCATTCATTTTTTGAATCTGAAATAATTTTCTCTCGTACATTATATTCATAGATTACACCAGCAATAGTAATGGTGCCACTGCAAAACTTCATATTTCATAAAAGAATGGAACATGAAGCAATAGCGTGGAAGCTTATGAGAACTGACATGTTTCAACAAAAAAGAAAATTACATACACTTTTATGGCATCACAGTTGGCATGGCTTTGCGACTTACTACAGAAAACGATGCAAGTTAATTAATCTGCAACTGTATTGTATAAGGCTTCCAAATTGGAGATTTGTTTGGTTAGCGCGCTTTGTGGGACATTAAAGTAGGTCTCGTTTCTGAAAAGGTTGCAAAATCCCACTTTTAAAATGTACAACTTCTTTGGCATAACCAATTCGTCATTGGCAGGACAAAATTATTCTGTACAAAAATCTGTGGTAAACTTCTCATTTTAGAGCCTGAAGTAAGTGAAAGTAAGTGATTTTTAAAACCGGTATGGGAAAGTACCCAGAATCACCCGCAAAAAAAATAAATGAAAGGTATATATTTTCCTGTTTTATACAGCTAACGTTAACGTTACAGAGCCTGGGGTGAAAATGACCCCACACAACACCCTTGTATACAAGTTGGTACAGGACTTTTGAAAACAGCATTACGTTTAGTGCATGGTTATCATTTAATTCCACCAACCAAATTAGGAAGTCATACAAGATGGAAAAAAGGCCAACTGGTTTTTATGAGACGTCAAACACTGAATGGGGTCAAATCGACCCCAAACATAGTAACGTTAACGTTAGGAGGGTTAATGTTAAAAATAAACAGGACAAGCTGCCAACTAAGACCAACTTAACGAAAATAGCTATATTAATGTATAATAAAACACTCAAACGCTAATGTCTGCTAATGATATCTGAACTAACATTAGATTGCTAACCTTACCCATATTTAATTTACGTTATGTAACATTTCACTGAGCTACTGAGCTATCCATCATATTAGTTAGACTACGTTTAAGTTAACAGAAGTTAAGGTAACGTTACAGGACAATCTGCCAATTAACGTTAGCTAAATAAGACTGACTTAAGTAAAATACCCAGCTGAATATATAAGATGATGTCTGATGGCTGCTAAAAAATATCCGATACGGGTAACGTAGCAAACCGTTCACATATCTAACTTCAAATGATCAAAACTTAGTCATAGCCAACAGTTAACTAACGTTAGATGATCAAGACTAAACACTAACGTTAGCGGGTGAAACGTTAATCTCCTCAGAAATGAAGCTATCTAACGTTAACCAATTTACCCGCTAATGTTATTACAACCTGACAAGCCATGCTGAATTTGCTGCACTAACGTTGACGTTACGTTGACTTAACGTACACCAAAACGTGGACACCAAGCATAACGTTAACGTTACCACGCTTGCCATCAAATCCGACAAAGCAAGCAACCATATATAGCTAGCTAGCTAGCCAGCCAGCGTGCAGTAACGTTAGGCTAACGTTACTCGTGATGCTAACAAGGGGCTTTTGACAGGACTTCAATTTATGCTAATTTAGCTAACGTTAGCTTATATGAGAAATACCGCCCGGCTGACGTTACATCAGATAGTGTAAACTTAAACCTTCGTTTTCAACAAACAAGCTAACTAGTCAGCATACAATTCTGACAAAAAAAATAGTTCAGTCACCGTTTGTCCAAATTAGGCCATGACATCGTAGTTTGCTGCATTGACGTTAGCCTTAACAAAGGTGCGTTTTCATTCCCGCCAACAGAAGAAAAATCTCGTGCCAAAAATATTTTAAAAATCTACAGATAGCCGCCAGCTAACACTGGATTAGCTAACAAGTGGAGGAGCAAGATAACCAATTAAAATATGCTACGGGATGTGGAGGCAAGATAACCAGCCACAAATGGACTTGGCTTCATAGGTAACGTTAGGAACACGGCTAACTGCTACCTTGCGAACTAAATTGCCATCAGACCGAAACAAAATGAATTAAAATTAACTGGCTATTGATAGCTGGCCAGCTAATTCAGCTACCACTGTCTGGCCTTTCGGCGCTTTGCCAGTTAACGTTCACTAACTAGCGAGTCAAATATTCAAAATAACATACTGCTAAGCAGCTTGCTAGCTAACTAGTATATCCATACATCGCATTTTAAAGTACTAATAGCAGGAAGGAAAACTAGCTGACAAGTCTGTTAATGTGCTCGCTATCTGGCACAGCTAGTTTAGCCGGTTAGCTAAGATTGCTAGTTTGCGTCAGATTTCGTGTTTAGCCTAGCGAACAAACTAACGAACAGTCTATTTCCATGCACTTTCATGCACTATAATATTCAGTGCATTTGTTATGCCGAAATGCAAAATAACATTTAAAAACACGTATTACCATTTTTTCCGTTTAGTTTTTACTCGGGAAACGAGGAACCTGGGACAATTTTCAGCCGGAGATGAAGCGAAACAATAAACCTCCTTCGCGAGAGCCTGTGTGCGAGGATGGTAAATCTACCAATAACAGCATTCGATGCTGGTTTGAAGAATCTCTCCAACCAATTGAATTATTGTTTATACAATTGTCTACCCATCCCCCACCACAAGATTAGCTTCGACTGCCTTTTTGCACACGGCTCTTAAAATAGGAGGAAATGAACGACACTTCTTTAAATTCAACGAAGCCTCAACGCGTTCATCTCTGAATGGCCCAGGTACTTCCAACAGAGCTGCCGCTTCAAGCAGACTAAACTTGAAAACTATTTCGCCGACCCCAATTTAGTGTACTTATTTTGTTGACGTGCTTGTCCTGAGTGACCTTTAGGGCAGTAGAGTAGCTACAGTGCAAAGTGCATAGGCTAAATACAAATCTAACAGTCGGTCACCAGCTCGCTAGCTAACATTTCTCAATTAGTTATTTAACCCCCCTTTTAATAATGAGTTGAGACTATACAGAAAACTTGGAATAGGAACTATTAAGTAGGCTACATTCATAAAGGATCCAACCTATTTTTCTTTATCACAAAGATCCGCTAAAAGTTTAAAAAATATTCGGCATATACAGTGCCCTCCACAATTATTGGCACCCCTGGTAAAGATGAGTAAAAAGGGTTATACAAAATTCACCGTTTGGTGAATTAGCTTAATCTCACACTGACAAAATTAGAAAAATCCAGCCTTTAATTGAAGTAAATTTATTCAGAGAAAAAAAAATCCCTCATCAAGAAATCATTATTTTTAATTAATACACAATTATTGGCACCCCTGCATTTAATACTTTGTACAACCTCCCTTTGCCAATAAAACAGCACCAAGTCTTCTCCCGTAACATCTACTAAGGTTGGAGAATACAGAGAAAGGAATCTGAGACCATTCCTCTTTACAGAATCTCTCAGATCATCCAGAGTCCTAGGTCCTCTCCTCTTCAGCTCAACCCACAGGTTTTCAATGGGGTTTAGGTCAGTGGACTGAGATGGCCATGGCAGAAGCTTGATTTTGTGTTCAGTTAAACCATTTTTGTGTTGATTTGGACGTATGTTTTGGATCATTGTCTTGCTGGAAGATCCAACGACAACCCAGTTTTAGTTTCCTGGCAGAGGCAGCCAGATTCAGATTAAAAATTTCCTGGTATTTCATGGAGTTCATGATGCCATGTACCCTAACAAGGTTGGTTCCCAGAGCCTTTGGAGGAAAAACAGCCCCACAACATCACGGAACCTCCAACATACTTAACAGTGGGGATCAGGTTATTTTCGGTATAGCCATCCTTCTTTTTATGCCAAACCCACCTTGAGTGTTGATTGGTGAAAAGCTAAATTTTCGTTTCATCTGACCATAGAACACGGTTCCAGTCAAAGTTCCAGTAGCGTTTAGCAAACTCCAGGCGCTTATGTTTGTGGTGAAATGACAGGAAAGGCTTTTTTCTGGCATGCCTTCCAAATAATTTGTTGGCATGGAGGTGACGTCTAATGGTAGTTTTTTTTGCCTCTCTTACCATCCTCCTCACTGTGTGTGGGGGCAAAATAAACTTGGGTCCTCTTCCAGGCAAGTTTGTAACAGTTCCAGTTGCTTTGAACTTTGTAAGTATTGCCCTAACTGTAGACATTTTCAGGTGAGTAGCTATTTTTTATAGCCATTCCCGGACTTATGAAGCTCAACACACTTTTCCCTCATTTGAATTGTGTGTTCTCTTATCTTTCTCATGTTGATGTATGAATAAGGGAATATGGCCTCTGTGTCACCTTATATGTATACCCCAGTGAAACAGGAAGTCATGGATTACCTAAACACTTTGATCAACTTTAAAAAGTAAAATATCAATGGAAAAAATGCTTGTTACATTTTGTTCAGAAGAATTTCTAGGGGTGCCAATAATTGTGGCACACGTGGTTTTGTTAAAAATATTTATTTCTTGATGAGGGATTTTTTTTTTTCTCAGAATAAATTTACTTCAATTAAAGGTGTGATTGTTCTCATTCTTTCAGTGTGAGATTAAGCTAATTCACCAAAAGGTGAATTTTTTATAACCCTGTTTACTCGTCTTTACCAGGTTTATCATGTTACTGTCTGTTGTCTACAGATTTATGTAAAATACAGGATATTGTTTTGTTTGTTACTGTCGTTTTTTTGTTTGTTACTGTCGTTTTGGTCATATCATTCAGAAATTTCTAAAATTTCTTTGTTTCTGTTATGTAGCCTATGCAATAATTTCAAACTTAACCCTGCATTCTACATTATAGGCCTAACAGCTACTGCACTGCTGTTTCTGCCACTCTCGCACCAATTATGTTTGTATTACTCTGGAAATGCATTGCAATAACTGGCACTTATTCTAAAGCAAACAGTGACATTAAAAGTGTACAAATGGCTAATGATAATTTGTTTGGAGTGTTTGGAGGGGAGAGGTAAATGCATGGCCAAGACTATACAGCAAACATGTATGGGTGTAGGAAATAGATGAGGGTTTGTAGTATGCTTATGACAAATATGAATGGAGGCCAGGCTGCCAAGCACCACAGATCTGAAATTGAATGCAACATTCACTGATGATTTATTATTAAGGTAAGACTACCATTTAGTTACTTTGTGATAGTCCGTCTGCTAGCTATTTGAGGTGCATCTAGGACACAAAATGAAGACACTTATAGGTTAACTTATGCTGACACTTAATGAAAATGTAGTGATTTTTAAAAATATGTGTCTATAATCATAAATAATCACATTTCATACAAAATATAATCTAAACACATTTTGAAAATATCGCACTCACATGAAAGTTTCGCCGTAAATTAACCCACTTTTTTTGTCCTATGCTCCCCAGCAAATAGCTGACAGACAATAGTTCAGTAATTAAATGTCGTTTCACACTCAATCATTGCGAATAAATAACGTGAATATTAAGTAAACAAAGCTTGACTGACAGTGGGGGGGGGGGGGGGGGGGGGTTAAAGCATTTCAACTCTATTTGGACGGAATTTCAACAGGACAAAAATGGATAACCAATAGGAAAGCATAGGATGACGATTTAACTTACGTCAAGGTAGAAGAGTAAACCAATTGGAACATTGACAGAGGGAAATCGTTGTGATGGATTTATAATTCTGACCTATAAAATCAACGGAGGTGGTTTACATAGGTGAGATTGACAAATGCAATTGACTTATGAGGAAGCACATATCTGGTGTGCTGTTGTAATTGGCAGATGTAAAGCCAATGCGAGTGCACTAGGCGGGATTATACTGTTTCCGCTAAGGGGGTGTGCACTGGGGGGAAAGATACGCAGGAGGGAGAAGCTGGCTGCTGGTGGTGAAGATGGCGGATGGAGACAGTGGGAGCGAGCGCGGTGGCAGCAGTGGTGGCGGTGGCGGAGGCGGAGGTGGAGGTGGAAGTGGAGGTGGCAGCGGAGGTGGAAGTGGAGGTGGCAGCGGGTTCCAGCACTTCCAGAGAGAGCAGGAGACCCAAGAGTTGGCGTCCAAGCGGCTTGACATCCAGAACAAGCGCTTCTACTTGGACGTAAAGCAAAACTCGAAGGGCAGGTTCATCAAGATCGCCGAGGTCGGAGCCGGGGGCTCCAAAAGCCGCCTGACCCTTTCTATGTCAGTTGCGGCGGAGTTTCGCGACTACCTGGGTGATTTCATTGAGCACTACGCCCAACTTGGGCCCAGCAGTCCCGAGCAAATCGCGCAGTCCTCCGGGGGCGAGGACGGTGGGCCTCGGCGGGCCTTGAAAAGCGAGTTCTTGGTCCGAGAGAACCGAAAATACTACCTCGATCTGAAGGAGAACCAGCGGGGGAGGTTCCTCCGGATCCGACAGACCGTCAACCGTGGGCCCGGGTTCGGAGTTGGAGGGCCTGGAGGTGGTATGCAGTCCGGCCAGACCATCGCCCTCCCCGCTCAGGGCTTGATAGAGTTTCGAGATGCCCTAGCCAAGCTGATAGATGATTATGGTGGGGACGACGACGAGCTGACCGGCGGTGCAGCAGCCGGGGGGTATGGCGAACTTCCTGAGGGCACATCCATCATGGTGGACTCTAAACGGTTCTTTTTTGACGTCGGGTCTAACAAATATGGGGTGTTCCTGAGAGTGAGTGAGGTAAAGCCAAGCTACCGGAACTCAATTACAATCCCCTTTAAAGCGTGGGGAAAGTTCGGAGGGGCGTTCTGCCGCTACGCTGACGAAATGAAAGAGATCCAGGAGAGACAGAGGGATAAAATGTATGAGAGAAGAGAAGAATCCGAAGGCGAGGATGTGGATGACGACTGATTAGTTTAAAAAGCTGATTAGTTTGATTAACGCCGCGAGATCCATAATAATATAGCTAACGTTGCAAAACACAGAAATAAGACAGATATTACGTGCATGACGAATCGAACCTTGATACAAAATTATCGTGGATGAGAATAGACTACACATGACGGGCAAACATTGTCGTTTTAAAGTCCAGATTATTGTCCAAAACAGTTTGGGAGGGGTTATATGAGTAAAACCGCCGCCATAGCTAGCCAGTGAGTAGGCTAACACACACACACACACACACACACACACACACACACACATATATATGTATGTATGTGTGTGTGTATATGTATGAGTGAATAGGTTATTAGCCTACCCATTACTATGATTTGAATAGCTATTTATAAAACTAAAAAAATAATAATAATTATAATAATCCAGTGAAAACCAGAATCCATTGTATTACTGTTTGGTCATAGACTGCGGTGTGGGATTTATAATAAGTTT
Source organism: Synaphobranchus kaupii (assembly GCA_029718625.1). NCBI lineage: Eukaryota > Metazoa > Chordata > Actinopteri > Anguilliformes > Synaphobranchidae > Synaphobranchus > Synaphobranchus kaupii. The sequence continues at coordinate 30,961,659 of CM056392.1, forward strand.
CTTAGAGTAGTACGTGAGGTAACCATTTCGATGAATCAGTCCTTTAATGGAAGTTTATACTTTTTCGTGGGGGTTGATAACACGATTAGTAGGCCTAGGTACCGAACACGAGACAACTAAACGTAGGTGCATATTAAAAAGTTGTTACTTGTATTCAGATTTTTTTTTTTTTTTGCGACGGTACAAAAAAAGACATAAAAGGGCGACGTGGGTGTGGACACATGTCTGAACTGACGAACGGCCCGATGAAACATTTAGCTTGCTAACTTGGTTATGACAGTTTTCTTTATTTTCTCTTTAGCACACCACCACCAAACTATGAAGATTTATTGAGCGTAGGGGGTGGGGCATTTCTGTTCTCGTTATATAGCCATAATGTTCAGTTTGCAGTCCAGAATTTATTTGCAACCAGGGACTGTGTCGCAGTTTAAAGTCTAGAACCCTGGTTTGAAATGACCAACTGCCACAACTACAAAATATGTCCGCAAAGTTCAGGCGTTAATACAGCAAAATGTGTTCAAGTCGTCTTGAAATTGTGTAAACGTAAAAGAATCACTGACTGGGTGGATGATCTTGCACGTCTGGCTGTAAGAGTTGCAGGGTCGCTGACGCACGGATAGCGGTTTCCCATTGCTTCTGGAGTTTATAAGAACTTACTACTGGAAGTATTTTTTTTTACATCAGAAGGGAGCCACCTTTGGAGGCGTCGGCTCAACAACTAGTGTGGACCTTAATTCACAAGGTAACATCAGTCATTCTTTTACTAATAGATGTTTAAAGACTGATCAATTGAGTTAGTGGAAAATCTGAAATTTTGATCACACACGTGTGTGCTTCTGGACAGAAATGCATGGATGGTGGTTTAAAGAAAACGATTGAAAGAAGAATATAGCCTACTCAAAAAAAAAAACTGAACAAACCAGCATAAAATATTTTTAAATGCCTAAATGGAAAATATATATAAATTACATAATTATATATGGTTGTATAGCAAGCTTATTTCATATGCTAAGCTGGAATGCAGAAGATTTGTCCAGGACAATGTATTCTGTTTTTCTTTAAGATTTTCATTTGTTATCAAGAAGGAATGTCAGAGTACTACACCTATAATTACAGGAAAACGTATATATATATATATATATATATATATATATATATATATATATATATATATATATATATATACACACAAATATGTTGACTGTATACTTTAGATACTTTAGATACCTTTTTTACCTGTTCACTCCAAACTTCCAAAAAAAGCTTTATCATTGTTATTTTTGAACTCTGCATTCAGTAATGAAATTTGTTGTTCATTTAAAGTGTTCATACATTTCAGTTGTCACAAGATTTAACAGGGAGATACCCAGATCTGTGTCCAGTGGTCCTTCATGATTTTAAAGTGTGCATGCCTGCTTTGGTCTGGAGCTGCGTTGTGTTCATTTATTGCATACTCTTGATTTACGGTATGTTGGTATTGATGAACTCTATACCTGAGGTTTTAGTTTCCTTTTTAATTTTGTAAAAAAAAAAAAAATATTAAAAAGTATATATATTTGGAAAACTAGTGGAAAAGCAACAAAAAGTATTCCTGGCAACATCCTCATCTTGTGGAGTGCCTAGCTCTTTTCTTTACCCATGGTGCACTGGGTGGTTTCAGATGTTTTCTTTTTTTTTTTTTTTTTTTTCCCCCTGTTACTTCATTTAAGGTAATCTAGTAAACCAATGGCTTTCTGACACAGGTTAGAATGTGTGTTAAGTGTCGATTTCTTTGCCATGTGTCATTGTTGCACTTTAAAAAAAAAAAAAAAACGACTTTCTAAATCTCAGTCATTGAGCTTGTGACTATTCTTTTAATTCTGCTGTTCACAGCAAACAAAAAAAAATGTCATATAAAATTTATGGGAGCAATAGTGTTTTAAAAAAAATTATTTTAAAGTTAATTAATTTTTGACATACACTCATACAGACATGTAAATATGAGTTGACTACATCCTCATTCCTGTACTGTTAAGTGGCAGCTGTTCCAGTTGTGTGCTCTGCTCTTTCCTGCCAAGTCCCTTTTCAGCAATGAATAGAAATTCTTTGCTGAGGAAAACGCTTCTAACCGCCGGCAGCGAAAGAATTAGATGCGCTGAGACACGAGAAGACGAGAGGTCAGAAAATCCTGAATCGAATCGTGGAGGTGCAAAATAGTTTGGCGCCATTTTGGTTCCAAGGCAAGGCCCCCTACTGCCATCTGCAAAAGGGGGCACTGATGGAGCCGGCATAGCTGTCAGCGATCATCACATTTATATTTATTTTTCTGCTTCTAGCATCATTCTCCATGCCCTTCCATGAAATGCCTGGAACAGACCTTTTTATATAAATCTTCTATCAAGGCAACTGGGAGGGCAGGGCTACGACCACTGTAGACTCTACTGTGCAGGGCATGGGGAGGGTGCATCTCCTCCTGTGACCTAGTGGTAGATGAATCTGTGTTTTTCATCACTCCTGTGGGCTGTGGGACACAAGGGCTTGATTTTTGGGGACATTCCGAAATAAAAAGCGAAAAAGAAAAAAAAAAACACTTAAGGCACAGCACACGTTCTGTTACAGTTTATGGTGACATATTATGAACTACTCAACTCCCTTTGAGGAGAAAGCCCCACCCACACACACACACACACACATAAACCACACCGAAGTTAATGAAGCCAGATTACTAGGGCATCGCTCTCATCCTACAATTTTTTCGAGACAAGCAGGCAAGCTTGCCATAGTCTGGTCAATACAGAAAGCAGATTAATAAATTGGGACATGGCCATTTCTAGCAGCATGATGACGATCTTTTGGTTGTCTGACTGACTGATGGGTTATGGGAAAAATGACTTGTCCTTCTTTTACCGCAGTGTGTTTAAAAGTCTCCGTCTCCCAGTCACGTGATAGACTGTATGAACCTTGACGCAACTCTTAATGTTGTTTAAGTTGCGTGTGTTTTAAAGACTATTTTGAATAGGTGTGTGGGTTTTTTGTGGTGTGTGGGTGTATTCTGACATTTGGGGCTCAATTAATGCATTGATTAGATGCTGGTTAGGTCCGGAGGCATGCTGGGAGACCGTTGGAGAAGAAGAGTGAGTTGGAAATATGACATAGGCTAGCTTCTGCAGCTGGTGCGAGGACTCTCACACACCCCCACCCCCCATTCAGCTGTTGTCCAATCTGCAGAGCCTGTTTATGTGATAATTGGAGGGCAGGGGATAGGGCACTTTTAGAAGTTTGAGGAACAAGACCACATGAACACCTTTTTTTAATTTAAATTTTTCTTGACCCAGGAGAGGGGAAGAGGACCTGAGCTAAATTGAAATTTGAAGCTGATATAACCGTGGGGCAGAAACGCGATGCTGGTCTGCAGTTGTGCGTCTTGGGAGGTCTGGAGGTGCAGCTCCTCGAAATGGATGCACAGGTTTTTTTTGTTTTTTTTTAGTCCACAATGCTTACATCTTGTCCTGTGTGGACAGGAAGAGGTGGTACAGGGATGTCGTTAGGGAGCGTACATCTCCCTTGTTGTGGGAGAGTAAGTGCAGTCAAACATCCCCGCCCCCAACCTGAGTATCTGTCCAACTGAGTGTTGGTGTACTGCATGTTGACCTCTGGGCCAGAAAATGTGGGGTTCAGCCATGTTTCTGCCAGACAAAACGGCTGTGAAATGACAGGCAGATGGCAGAGCCAGTAGTCGGGGGTGGTCGAAAGACCTCCCTGAAGGCTCTTGATCAGCAGACCATACACAAAACGCTGGTACATTGTCACCAGACAGCCACGTTTCTGCCAGACAACTGGGAGGAGTTTGTGGCTACTCCTGGAAGCACAATTGGGCTTTACCAGCTCGGCGCCGCAGTTCACCAAAACTTAGGGCCACAAGACTGGAGGGGCCTTCATCTATTACGACCAATGAGATGCCAGCGATGATGTCCCTGTATTCATAAGAACATGCATAATCACAAGAAGAGGCCATTCAGCCCATCTAGGCTCGAATTGTACCTGCACGTTCAAAGTAAACTATTATTACTATTAATAATCAATGTTTGCCCATCATCTACAGCACAGCTGATGAAGTGGTTAGCTTTTGTCCACCAGATGTAATTTCTTGTCTGTTTGCATTCAGGGGCTTGTTTAGATAGGATCTTCAACAAGCAGTACAGATTATGGCTTTCTCGTTCCTCCCTTCTTAAAAGAAACCGCACAAAAAAAGAAACGTTGCCCTGTTTCCGTCGAGTGCCTTACCCAACTTGGATATGAAGATCTGCACTTTAGCGCAGGTCCAACTGTAACCTGTCGTAATAAATCGATGCTCAGCAGGGAACAGGTGCAGGAGCCAGGGGTGCAGGTGTAGGTGGGGGATGAGGGAAGAGGGGTTTGTGGTGGGCCAAATTTGAGACGTTCTCAAGGAGCAGACTCATCTGTCCCCATCCCAGAAGAAACAGGGATTTCCAGGGCTCCCATGTGAGTTGTCTGATCACAGACGCATTGTGTCCTGCGGCAGTACTCGACCTTCATCTTTGTACCGCTTCCCGGAGGACTGGATGCACTAGGAGCAAAGACGGTTGAAAGGTGGTTATTCAGAAGGTTATTTGGAAAGGAGGTCAGTCTTTGGTGTGGCTGTAGAGTGAAGATGGTGGAGGAAGGGTTGGGGAGTGAAGGACCTGTTTGGGTGGGTTTTGGGGGGCGTGGTCAGTACTTTCATTCAGTGTGCCCAGCCTTTCCCCAAGTCAGAGGTCACACATGTCTTTGGGTCGAAAGGCAAGCAGCCTGCATGGTTTTTAGGCGGGCCCTATAGGACAGGGGTAGAAAAGGGGTGTGGCCTCACTGAACGTGCAGTCGAAAGAGACCGCGAGAGCCATGGACGGAGAGGAACCAGGAGACACAGGAGGCCGATTTTATGAGGGGGGGTTGGGGTTACAGGTCTCTGCCCCCTCTGTGATTGCTGCACTTAACTCTCGACCAGGAGGACTATTTTGGGCGTCGTAACTCCAAGCTTCCTGGTTTCGCCTCCGTATCCTTTTTCAGAGCCGGCTGGCGTGTCGCTGCTCACGGCAGAGCGTGGGCGAAAGAGGAGGGTCCGGTCTGTGCTTCGCAGCCAGGTCTTGAGCAAGTTGGTGTTATGGAGCCAGGCTGAGAGTGAGTAGGTTTGAGAAGGGCACTGTATAACACCGGTGTGTGTGTGCGTGGACTAAATGGACACACAGTACCATTGCACGCACGCACGCACGCACAGACGCATGCATACACACACTAGGTATGAATTAAAATCTAATTCACGTGGCTTCTTGTGTATTTAAATCCCAAGGTCAAGGTCGGCCTCACTTTTAGCCAGGTTTGGGCTCAGTTCCATTTCAGTTCGGTCAATTCAGGAAATGTATTAAAATTCCAAGTCGTTAACTGAAAAATGACCTCGAAGACCATTGAATAATTCATTTCCCATACTGACTGAATTTGAATTGAATTGACCCCAACCCTGGCCCGTAGCACACTAGGTTTATCCAAGGTGGGTCGGGTCGGGGGAGTTGACTTGAGAATTTGTAAGGCCGTCCCTGCCCAAGGTCTGTGCACAGCTCACAGGATGTCCGCATAGCATTGTTCCCCATTGGGCAGGACAGTGACGAGGGTCCGCCCCTCTGATTGAGCCTGTCCACAGTGCACCGTACATGCTGGTCAGTCATCCTTTTTACAAACTTTTTTTTTTTTAAATGGAGTTTTTTTTAAAGTCTATATTTAGAAAATGTAACGTAATGTTTGTATCTAAAAATAAAGAAACCTATAACTAATGAAAACTATAATACTACCCCACACTGGCTTTTAGTGTCCTTTTTGATTTGTGCAGTATTGTTTGAGACTCTAATGAGATGGGCTGTGTCCGAATGCGACCCCTGTTCCCTGTCCACTGTACCGTCCACTCAGACCCCTGTCTATTATGTGCCCTGTCCCCTCACTTTGCAAGCAGTGTGCGAAAGAAATCCCGCAAAACTCTTTCCAGACTAGTGAGGAAGTAGTTTGTATATATTTATTTATTTAAATTTTTATTGAGAATATCAATCAGTTAACATATGACAATTGTTACAAAGTGTAGACTATGAATGAAGATAGAATTAACAAAAATCTAAAAGAGTATTTCGTAATATGACCCACTCTTGTACCATAGATATGCATATACACTCTACGTCTTTTACGTTTTTACTTCCGAGTTACTTACTGAAATTGTCGACAGTGCACAGTTCTGCAGATGAGAGTGCTCCTGAATTCCCTCAACAAAACCCCGGAAATAAGGGGTTCATCCTGGTATTTTAAGTGCCCCCCATTTGTGAGAAAAAGTCGCCCACTCAAGAGCTTTTTGACGAAGTGGACTCAAATATGCGTACTCAAAAGGGTGTAGGGGTCATATTTGGACACAGCCCAAGTCCTGAAGGGCCTGAAGTAGTGTCAGCAGGTATTTATGGTTTCCTTTCAATCGGCAGCCAATTAATGGCCTTGGAAATAAGGTATGTGGACCCTAGCCAATCAGTGGCTTAAATAAAGCACTGCTGAAACGCACTTAAAGCATGCACTGTGTTTTGACATGGCAGAGCAGTGTGAAGGAAATGTTAAAATACATTTTTCTCTCACAAGGATCAGATTGGTTCATCATGAATTGACTGAAAGGAGGAAACATTCTATATTGATTGTCCAAGGGGGGGGTTATACATATACAGTTGTACTAATTTTAAATGGATAAAACTGCCATTTTTGCCCATCAATCTACACTCAATAACCCATAATGACAAAGTGAAAACATGTTTTTAGAAATCTTTTCAAATGTATTAAAAATTAAAAACTGAAATCTCTCATGTGCATAAGTATTCAAACCCTTTGCTTTAACGTATTTTTAAAGTATATTTCATATTTGGTCGCTTATCCTTTGCATGCTGTTACTTCCTGAAGTCGTGATCCATCAACACATTGTTTAGAAAGAAACAGCAGTAATGGCTTCATGCTTGCAGTAGTTGCTCCATATATAGAGATACTGTATATCCAAATAATTTCCTGCGATGTTTTATCTATTAATTAAGATATTTACCAGACCTATTCAGGTAAAGTGCCTTGCAATGAGGTGCAAGCACGCAGTGTGCTGCCTGAGATTTATAGCCATGCCTCTATTGGCCACACAGCCCCTGTCCCACTGCATTCCTCTTGAAAGCCAAATGGTGAATTTCCCTCAAATACTTTTTTTTTACTAGGGTTTTGTTTTTTTTGTTTTTTTTACAGTTTTCAATTAATTTTGATCGTTAGGCTGGAATCCATGATTATGTGGTTTACATTTAGTGGGCAGAGTGGGTTTTTTTTTTTTGGGGGGGGGGTGGGGGGTGGAGGCAATGGACCAATCGCTGACCTGACTGGCTACTGCCCAATTACCATGGAGACCCTGTGAAGCACAAAGCGAGCGGAGAAAGCCTGACGCTTGGGCCTTTCAGCAGCTGTCAAAAAATGTAATTGAGGGCCGTCGGTTAGTCATGCATTTCAATGCGCTGTACGGGGAGTCCTTACCCTCCTGGGTGATTGACTTTTCCTGCGGCAACGGAGGGCTTCCTGTGAACTGGATGACCGCCGCCGTGCCCCTCCCATCCGACATCCTCTCTGACCTCCCTCAAAATTGTGTGTGGCCCAATCAGACTGTAACACTACACCTGGATCCCAGCCAGATGACGGGATTATTCCACACCCAGGACGTCCTGCCAGGATCATGGTAAGATAGGAACCGGCCCTTGCAAGCGCACCTATCTCTTTGACGGAAGCCCAAGCACTGACCGCTGTGGTATATTCTGGCCGGGACCGTGACAGTCGCTTCTTGAGAGAGTCGAGTAACCATGATGATGTGAACCCTGGAGGTGAAGGAAACACCCCCCCCCACCCCACCCCACCCCTCCTCTATACCCCAAACCCTCAGTGAGCAATCAGGTCAAAGAAGCTGGTGTAAAGTAAAGGTTTGACAAAAGTGCTTTGCTGAAACCTTTGATCGTGTGTGGCTTACGCATTAAAATAACATGCAAACAGCCTTCTTTCATTTGCCATATTTCTATTTATTTGTTGAAATTATGTGTACATACGTATATACCTATATCAGACCTGTGACATACATACTGTATATATATATACAGTATATTTATAGATACGTATGTATATATCTGGGTCAAATGCATAATTTTTAAATACCTTTTTAAATTTGTTCACTAATACTCAGAGGAGTTGTTCTTTCATATGATTGTAGCCTATGTTTTGGTTAGCATCACTGCAAACCACGTGCCTGGCTAGCTTTATTCAGCGCACGTTTGGCATAATATGCCATGATGTTTAGCAGAAGCAGGCTATGACGGTCGTTCTTCGCGCATTTGCTGCAGGCAAAAGACAGAAAGAGAAGAACGACAATGTGGCTGGAGTTGAGCAGGCTATAATAATAATGCCAGGGAAACCCCTACTCTTTACAATAAGTGTCATGGGATCTTTAATGACCACAGTGAGTCAGGACCTTGGTTTAACGTCTCTTCCGAAAGACGGCATCTCCTACAGCACAGTGTCCCCATCACTGCGCTGGGGCATTGGCATTTATTTGACCAGGGGAAAGATTGCCCCCTACTGGTCCACCAACACCACTTCCAGCCGCATCTTAGTTTTCCTAGGAGGTCTCCCATCCAAGTGCTAACCAAGCCCACACTTGCTTAGCTTCAGCAATTCAGCAGGAGAAGAGTGCATGATGGTATGGCTGCTGGCACAGGGGTTGTGTGTGCGCGTGATTATGAGTTGTGAGTCATGCATGGATATGAGATTGCAAGCAGCAGGATGTTTCTCACAGTAGTAGCTGTATGCAAATGGGTGTGTGCATGCATGTGTGCATGTGAACATGAACCTGCTTCTATGAGTGTGTGTGCTTGCATGAGTGTGTGTGTGTGTGTGTGTGTGTGTGTGTGTGTGCTTCTGAGCATGTATGAGTGCATATGAGTGTTTATTAGTGCATCGGGTGTGTGTGTTCTTTCAGGCTTGTGCTTATGGCTTAAAACGTCATGAGTATGAATGCCTTGTGTTCATGCGTGAGTGCATACGAGTGAGTAAGTGTGTGTGTGTGTGTGTGTGTGTGGGTGGGTGTGTATGTGTTTGTCTGAGAGTGCCTGCTCTTTTCAGTGTGCCTCTGACCAGGCGGATGAGAGATGTCTTCTGTGTGCCTGGGAGACTTGTGGGAGCAAACGAGGCCATAGCTTGTTACAGCCTGCTCCCCTTAAAAGGCATCCGGAACAGGCTCCTTCGCTACTCATTGTCTGAGAAAGACATTGGGCTCAATCCCATTCTCTGGTCTCGCAGACTCGTGGACTCAAAGGTGCGTTCTCATTAAGTCCGTGAGTGCTCAGGGCTGTCCCATTGTGAAACCAGTGTTGTTGGCAAGTGCTCTTTTTGCAAGTCCGCATCAATGCAGACTTACCTGTGCTCGAAAATACGCCGTTAAAGGCTGCAGCTCCACGACTCCGCGAGGGCTCAGTTTGGGATTCAGCCATTGAAACGAGGGGTTTCATGTTTAAAAAGAAAGCTTAGGTGTGTGACGTTTGCTCATAAAAATGTGGAAGTGCGAAACGCTAAAACGCACTGGCGAGAGAGAGACGGCACGCATGCACACACACTTCCTTGCGTACACAGACACAAACACAAACACAATGCCAACTCTTGCATATACACGCAAACACACTCACACCAACAAACACACACACACACACACACACACACACACACACTCTCTCTCTCTTGCTCACACACACACACACACACACACACTAAAACAAATTTTCAGACTAGCATATATGCACGCAAACACGCTGAACTCACCTCTTTGGCCACTTTAATACTTAAGTGTATAATGAATTCCAGCTCTGCCTTTAGCAACGGGCTCTTGTTTCCGGTGAGCAGAGAGAATCTGGTGCTAAACCAAAGCCAAGGAGAGGATGGGGGTTTGGCATGGGGATGGGGGTGGGGGTAAAAGAGGGGGTGTTCTACCAAGATGGGGTCCTCCACACACAGCAAGAAGCCCTGATCCTGGTGTGAAGCCCGGCTGCAGGGCTATATTTAGCCATTGTTGCCATGTGCCGGGAATGTGCAAAGCAGCGTTCAGACGCGCACGTACGCACACGCACTATCATTCTAAACACATAAAAATTTGAGAATGGGATAGTTTGTGTGAGCACGATTTTTCAGTATTACAAAAAAGGTGAATTAATGTTGATCTGTTTCAGCCACAATCAATCGCTTACAAGGATAATGAAGACACATTTGATGAGACACACCTCTCCCTCTCAAGCATACAACAATAGACAACAGACACTAAAATGTATACATGCAGTATACATGCATTATCTCTCTCTCTCTCTCTCTCTCTCTCTCTCTCTCTCTCTCTCTCTCTCTCTCTCTCTCTCTCTCTCTCTCTCTCTCTCTCTCTCTACGGTTTTGGCTTGCCGTTAGCATTCAACCAGCTGACTGTCAGCACAACCCTATTCCACATCAGCATGACGATGGAAATCCACACTCAGCCTTGGGCACAACCGAGTTCTCTACAGTTCCAGACCCTGAGTAAAATAAGAAAAAAACATATGCTAACAACAACAACAAACATATGTCTAACAACAACAACAATAATAATAATAATAATAATAATATTGGGTCAATTGCATGTGTGCTTAGCTGGAGTTCAAACCTCAAATTTAAAGCCCTAGACCACAGAACTACATTAAACGGGACCAGCTAATCCTTATTCACAGATTAGGATAGATGTTCCAGTTGTAAATTCTGTAGTTCAGCCAATCATGATGAAATTGGCCCATCATTTATTGGGAGATGGTGCTAAAACTATCATGCAGTTCATTTTGTGAGAAATTGCTGTTTGACATTGCTAATACAATGTCATACTGCCAGACCTGCCTATAAAACGATTAAGTAAAAATGCAACAAGGACCAGTGCCAGATAACTATGCTAAACAACTAAAGTTGCAGTATTCCGTATCCAGGCTGGATTTGTTCTATTCGTAATAATCAGTACTGCCAGAAGATGGCAGCGTGTGTGCGTGCATTTTAAAGTTGTGGGGAGATAATGTGGATGTGTAGGCTGCCATTGTTCTGTAAAATCAATCGCATCAAGATATTTAAGTAATTATTATTCATGATTAAAATGTACATTTAAAACAGTGACTCTAAATAAAGACCGCGATGACTAAGCTAGACAAAACCTCTTTTTGAGCCAGGAAAAACCCTGCAAAATGCTCCCTAATGCCAAATTCTATTAAAGGTGATGTTTTAAGCTACCACACTCTTCATCAGACATATGACAGGAAACAGAGTACCTCCATTTAATTTTATGGCATTTATTTACAGATTCTTCAGTAAAAAAACGGAGTGGGGTGGCAGTATAAGAACAAATCTAAAGAAAGAAGCATACGCATAAGGTAATATTCAGTATTCCCAGAATTCCTCCAAATTCCAGGACCCATAAAAATTGTATAGTGTTATATATTGTGAGTGTTGCAGAGAAATCAAAGCAATATAAAAATGGCCCCACTACCATTAAAAGTTCATGTGAGAAAGGATCCGCTCTTTCAATCCCAGCCCCAACCTTTTTTGAGTACAATGTCTGATTGTACTCAATGTCTGATCCAGGATCCATTTTTTTTAATATAAATGATTCTGCATAGACCAAGAATCAATTCTAGACCATCATCACAATTTCTCAACAAAGGACTGAAGTGCCCTATGTCAAAGTTTTTTTTTGTGTTTTTATTTCCTAGATATTTATCTATACAGACTTTCAAAAGGACTTTCATCAAGCGTAGCAAACACATTTTAGGAGCAGTGAGTAGTGTACTGTAAAACTTTTGTTGATAAGGGCTCTATCACCTTTATTTCTGGCCATTTAAAGTCCTCCAAAGCATTCCACACTCCTCCCCAAATATAATTAAAATTGTTCAATTTAATTATTTTCTGTGTAAATGCTTCTTTTTATATTTAAGTAATATTTCATACAACACTTCCACAATTGAATTCCTGAGCTTTTGATAGATTTTCAGTGCAATAATAGCAATTTTATTAACAATTAACAATGAAAATAAAACAATCAATCCATAGAGATATTTTATTATAGTATCATATACTGTGTCCTGTAGTAGGCATAGTGAAGGTGTCAAAACAATATTACATTACAAAACCTTTCAGAACATTACCTTCTCACATTCCCAAAATGAGTGCAACAATGAGTCTTTATGTGTGTTGCATTTATAACAACTGTCATCACTTTCCATCACTGAAAATCTCTTAATCCTATCTCATGTGAAATATATTATAGTCATGAGTTTATATTGTATTAGTCGCAAGCCTTTGTTTGATGTAATGTCTCTTGTTAGTGCTAGACACTGACGCCATTTTACGGCTTCTTTTCTATTCAGATCATTATTCCATCTATTCACAATGTCTTCTGTCAATTTTTGAGCGTAATTATTTCCTTATAGTATTATAATATATATTATTTCCTTAAGTATTTTATATACCTTACTAATAATTTTATTACTATTATTAGATTTGAACAATATATCATCCAAAGCACTACTGTGTGTCTGTATCTCGAAGTTTTGATTACAGTTTTTCCCAAACGTTTAAACACATTTCCAGAAACTGTGGCTCAGTTTCTCAAAACTCTAAACACAAAACTGAAAAGAGTTACCCACTTTATCAAAACTCCACAAATCTCTTGCAAAATGAAACACTGGTGTGATAAATTTAAAACACTACCATCAAAATAGTGTTCATGTATATTTTGGCTTCATGAGGCCATGTTACATATTCAAATGCATAGAATTGTGTGGAAATAGTTTCCTTTTTCTCGTTTTGGTAAAGTGTATGGTTTTTTGTCCCAAAATAGCATTTACTATAGTTGATGCAACACAAATGTTACCTATTTTAGCAAAACTCAGTAACTCTTGGGAACAGCAAAACTCTCATTATACTGATAAGTGCAATGAGAAACATTACAAAGAAAATGTTTAGACTGTCTTTCTGGGGATGTAATGATAAATCAGTGCACAGATACAAAAAGGTAACAAAGGAAATATTTATTTGTTACTGCAATACAAAATGTTCAGCTGACTGAACTGACTGAAAAACAAATATTGCAAAATGCAATGAAACAGATCACTCTGCATCCCGCCTCCGATCCTGGTCAGGCCAGAGGACCTCATCCACATCGGCTGCAATGTTCTCCCTGGCCAAGCAGCGGGGGAAAAAACGCCAGGCATGGCGGATCCATCCCTGGCATGCATCGGCGTGGATGTCATCACATGCCTCCTCCATTGCCTGGAGTAGTGCCACACGCTCGTGGGGTCTGCGGTCGTACACTCTCCACCGCCATGTTGAAAAGATGCACAAAATGCAAAAATTGTTGTCATCAGAAGTGTCAGAATCCTAATCATTTGGCTTGGGCCTTTTCTTCCCTTGTTTTTTTTCCTGTGTTGTTTTTTTTCTTTTGTTTCTTTCCAGATGGCAAGGTAATTATCTTTCTCACACCTTGTCTAGAGCTCCTCTTCTTTTCTTCTTCTTCACGTGCCTGTTTAACAGGTGTGTCTGTCAGAATATCTGATTTTCTCTTCTTCCTGGTCCCACTGGGAAGCTTCCTTGGTCCTGCTTTGGGAAATGGATGAAGATCAGAAGGAGAAAATTCAAATTGAGCACCTGGAGCAGAGATTGAGGCCTGTTGATTCTCTACCCGAATGCATCTCCATGGTGATGACCACAAAGAAAATTATCCTGGCGAGACAATTTGCCAATATCATCAAAACAAGCGGCAGGAGTGCCCCAAAAAATATCCAGCCCACCTCCCCGCACCACAACAGACACACAGCACATGAAAAAACAAAAGACAAAAGCCAGACACAACAAAATACATTTAAATTAACAAACACGAACACGAGAGACAGCTGGACTACATGACGCCATTACAGCGCCACGTGACGTCACATAGACTACTATTGACAATAGAAACAGCTTATTACTGTCATTTACGTTAAAACATTTTACCTACAAAATACGACAGCTAAACAAAAAATGAATTGGATGAGAATTGTTACTTTCTTACCTCAAAATCAGTTTTTTGGTGGAAACCACGGCAATCTAAAACGTGCAGTCTTCAAACTTTTCCTGCAAGCTGAAGAGGAGAAGTGGGCGTGTACAATAGTCACCATAGCTCATTCCTGATTGGTCAAAGTGATGATATTACAATTCTCCCCATGTTAATACACTACCCGGTCTCCCTATATATAATAATGATCCATGTCAGTATTGGCACAGTGACATTATGCAGAATCATTTTCATTTAAATAAGTCTACCACTCAGACAAAATTAGAGACATAAGCTAAGCACTTATTTTATTGACAGCCTGCATATTTTATTTTAGTGACATGGAATATAGGCTAAGCAATAGCCGTGTTCACAGCCCTGTTTAAAGCAAACTGGTGAACGGAAATCTATTGCCTCTTACGGCAAGTCCTCCCTGCTGTTAAGGTCAAGTTAGGTTAACAATAGGCTGGCTAGGCTCATCATAACCTTTAGACTACATTGTTTCCTTTCTAGTTTTTAGCAATTAGCCAATAATCCCAAAATACAGAGAACTAGGAAATGTCGCTATCTAGCCTGGTAGGCTAAGTTGTGGTAACTGCCTGATGACCAAAATGATTCACAGACAACAAATGAAGTTGAACCATAAGTTCAGTGGTTTGAATGGTCCCCTTTCTTGATAGGAAGCTTTGACATTTTGCATTTTCAGTTCGGAGTTTTGGCCAGGTTTTTGCGCGACCATGTGGAAATGATAATGTAACGGATGCAATGCCATTGCATTTGAAATATGTCACTCTTGTGCTGCAAAAGCATGTTAAATGGCAAATTTAATTATCATTTCCTTTTTGTCATAGATCATGCGATTACAATAAGAAACTGCTAATGCAAATGTGGTTTTTCATTTTCATTTAAATTATGGCAGGGTTGTGTCTTAGAGGGCGAGAAAAATTCTATGTGAAATGGATTTGCATTAACATTTTGAAATTGCCAGATAAAGTGCGTACATGAACTTGCAAAGTGGCCTTTTGCATTTTCATTTGAATGATGTCATGGTTTTTGCACACATCGAATGTAAACAAAATGCAATCCGCGATTTGCATTTTTATTAGAATTTTAGTGCGGATATGCTTCCATACATAACAATATCCGCCGTGCCATGTCAAATGTTCCCCACTGGCTGCACAGAGGCGTCCAGGCTGGGCTAGGCTTGCCTAGTCTTGTTTTTTTTGATTTGGGACCAATTTTTTATGAACTATTTCCACCATGCTAATTGTTAATAATATGCTACTAATTTTGTTCCATCTTTCTTCGCGGAGCTTTGCTCTCCCGGCGAACTGTTTGTATCATGGTTTTGCGGCCTGCTCTGTTCTTTTTGTGGGAGTTGCCTCCCGGGGCCGCGAGAGGGCGCTCCTGTCATGTTTTCTTCCTCTCCGGGGCCAATTAGTGGGTACGAGTTGCAGGTGCGCATCGACTATTTAAGCACCACAACTCCCTTGCTCTGGGCTTGTGTGTCATTCTTGCCACGCTAAGCCAGGTAACGCAGGTATAAGAATTCAGGCGACTACTTGTCCTTTCGGCTAATTGCTGAAGGTATATGTGAGACTTGCCTTAGTGTGTTTAGGAGTTTCGTTGTAAGAAGTTTTTTTTTCCTTTTACACTTAATTCTTTTCTTGGTTTCTTTTCCCTGTCTCTATTTGAGACAGTAACCTCAGTTTCGACTTGTTTCCGTTTGCCTCTTTATTTTAGCTCTTTGATAGTTTATTGAGCTAGAGGCATTTCCTTTTTTTTCTCTAATTACTGCTCAAATCTGTGAGCCTTTCGCCCACTTTTCTGGGTCGCTTTTCTTTGGCTTTAAGCCAGGAGTTTTTTCCCGTTTCTTTATTTTTCTCTGCTCTGTTTCGCGGACCTTCCTTCTTTCCCTTTTCTAGTGGTTACCACTTCTGTGGGCAACTTTCAGATCCCCTCCCGGTCGCGTCTGGTCCTCTGTTCTGACTCAAAAACAGTCTCTGCTTTACAATGCAGTCCAAAATGTAAACTATTTAAGAGATAACTGTGAGCAGTTATTGCTTCAAACCTTAAAGGGTAAGTTCGCTATTTTGGACCTTGGACCCTATTTGCGGTCCATCTTCCATGAACCTGACCCATGAAGTCCATTTTTTCGCTGATCGGTCCAGTATTGAGTTCGGTACAGATTTCCTGTAGGCTCTCACTGGGCTACAATAGAAGTCAACGGGGCAATTAGAAATGTTATGGAAAAACAACGATAAATGTGCTTTTATAGCTCAGTGTGTATTCTTACGGTCTCAGTATGCTCTCCTGTGAAATGTAGGCTATCGCAAACGCAAACTGAACGTTGAAACAACAGTTCCATTTGAAACAGAACTATTTCTCCGACCGCACTACCTCGCACTGACTTCGGATAACATTACCTGCGCAACTTCAGCCTCTCTCTTCTCTTGCTCTCTTATCATCCATCTCTTGTAGTTCCGTGTTCGTGTATTCTGGCTCAAATCTGTAGCGAGTAACATCAGTCAAAATCAAATTCTTCGTCTTCGTAATCATTATAGTCATCCATCATCCAAGTTTTTTTGTGGAAATTGTAGCCTACGTTGCTGCAGGTAAACAAACGCAGACTGCTCAACTAGATAGTTTCGTAAACGGCCGGCACACCTTCCAGCTCCCCTACCCCCGACACATAGTACTCCGCGGGAGCAGCGAAAACAAGAAACCGAGAAGTGTTTACTTCCAAGCCATGCCAAGCACGTAAAAATGTTCGGATTGAGATACATTTCACAGGAGAGCATACTGAGACCGGTAACAATACACCCTGAGCTTCCCATCTCATTTATTGTACATGAAAGCACATTTATCGAACATTTCTAATTGCCCCGTTGACTTCTATTGTAGCCCAGTGAGAGCCTACAGGAAATCTGTAGCGAACTCAATACTGGACCGATCAGCGAAAAAATGGACTTCATGGGTCAGGTTCATGGAAGACGGACCGCAAATAGGGTCCAAGGTCCAAAATAGCGAACTTACCCTTTAATAATACTGTAAATTTGCAGTACAGTTTGATTAGTGTGAGCTACGATAGGCAATATTGTTAGTTGTAACTTGGCCACATTTTGATATCAATATTTTTAAAGGCAGGTCTAGTTTTTGCAAGTTGGAATTAAGGACTTACAGACAGTGCTTTGTAGGCTACGTGTGAGTAACTTGGCATTTTTCCTTTTTTACGTTGAGATGAGCTATAACAGCCTACTGTATACATGCTTCACTTATTGTTACCTTATCTATGCACTGTAAAAAAAAAGCACAAAACAATTACTTTTACGGTAAAATACTGGCAACGGGGTTGCCAGAACTTTACCGTATAAATAACTGAAAAAATGTGTTATCTAAAAATGTGTCTATCTAATTATATAATGGTGTTTTACCATAAACTATAGGCCTACCATTATTTACATTTCAGCTGTTTACAAATTCGTACCTTCACTATTTTACAGACTTTTACTGTAAAATTCAGAAATGTTGTATAGTGTACGGTAAAGACTCATGAGTAGACTGAAAAAAGAGACTTCAATTGCGATGTGAAAAAAAAGTTAATGTGTTCTACAAATACGGACTATTGACTACTGTAATGTTCTACCAAACTACTGTTAATGCCAGGATGCATTCTTTGTTGTAAGAGGGCAGATGTTGTGTTGAGTAATACTATTACATTGAGTTACTGTTTGAGTAAATGGCTGCAAGGAGGCGCTGCTCAATTGATATTGGAGAATGCGACAAATATTTGCAGAATGGCTAGTAAAGTTACACAGTTTCTGGCTAAGCTAAGCTTGTGTACTCTCTGATTATTCTTATGCAACACCACAAGAGGGGGACACAGAACAAAAATGTTTATTTTAACATTAAAATACATGAATTAGCAATAAATGTCTGATAAGCAATATAAATAATGTATCACTTTCAATAAGGTAATTAGTAAAAAAAAAAAAATGTCCACACATACACTTGAAATATAACATAAAAGAGATTTAAGGTAAGCAATTCAATTTTATCACTCAAAAGCTAATATCAAAGGTCACTGGTGATTAAGTCATATTTCATAGCAATGCATATATAATAAATATGAATCTAAAAAAATCTAACGTTATATATAAACAAAATTATTTTAAAAAATTCAATATGAATTCACAATTTATTCTTATACATTATGTATTTACATTTAGCCACTTTTGGTCTAAATTATTTAAAAGCTTGGACACTGTCCATTTTCTTTCTTATAGGTGTACAGGCATTGATGTGGAAATAAAATAAAAGAGTAAGGTTTTATAATCCCCTGAAACAGTGACGGTCTTCCATAACAGGTTTAATGTTACAGGTTGTCATCTAGTGGCAGGCAGCATTATAGCATCAGTGACCACAGGTCCATTCATCACCTTAGGCAATCTTAAACAGGGGGAGTACTTTTCATTTTTCCACTGTTTGTACTTGATGTGTAAGAATCAGAGGGGCGATGAATCAGATAAACCCAAAGCTTTTGTCTAATGACTCTCACTGTTTGACCATGAACGTGGTCAGACGGTTGGCCGTCTGCTTGGTGCACATCTCCACAGGTGCGTCGCAGTTTGGTTCCGTGCTAATGTACCAGCCTTTGAACTTGGCTGACTCAAAGGTAGTGGAGGAAAAGCCGCTACCACTCTTGAAGAACAAGAAACGCTCCTTCTCTCCATGGGCATTGATTATTTCCAACTTGTCCTTGTTGTTCACTTCCTGAGGGAGAGAAGGGAAGGGAAGAGTTGGGGGGAGAACAAAAAGGGACACATTTAAAAGAATATATTTATTTCTGCTTAAATAATCTAATTTTAATGCTTTTTTAACCTTTAACTTCTGTCTTTTCTCTTAGATGGGATCAGTAGAGTTGGGGTAGAGAGGGGAAAGGGTTGGGGGGGGGATACTGTTTTGTTGTGAAAAAAAATGGTTGCTGAAAATGTATTTCAGTATTAAAGGAAAAGGGAGCTGAAATTTTGTAGTAGTTTTTAGAAAGCCAAGATGGCAGCAGGATCCACTAGTGAACAGATCATTGTCCGCACAGAGATCATAAACTTTAAATCTGAGGAGACAGTTCAATCCTTTCCTACTAAGATATAACACAGCAGTTGACTATGTGAACATATCTAAATAGAATAGCATTTGCCTTTACCTCCAGTTGCAGCTTGGGTGTCCCTGAGTTAATAGCACAGGACATGTAGAGGTTGGTATTGGCGATCCCCAGGGCAACGGGTTGGCCTTGGTTGGCAGGGATGTTGAAAGCCATGTATGCTGATAGACTCAATTTCACTACAGTTCAGAGAGAGAGGTCAGAAGTCAGACTGAGCACTCCAGGAGGGGAACTATGCTTGCTTTCGTGTGTGTGTGTGTGTGTGTGTGTGTGTGTGTGTGTGTGTGTGTGTGTGTGTGTGTGTGTGTGTGTGTGTGTGTGTGTGTGTGTGTGTGTGTGTGTGTGTGTGTGTGTGTGTGTGTGTGTGTGTGTGTGTGTGTGTGTGTGTGTGTGTGTGTGTGTGTGTGTGTGTGTGTGTAGAGAGGCGTTCTTATTTGATTCAAGTTTAGAAGAAGCCTATCTTACTAAACAACTGAAGTACAAGCCATTACACAGCTAGGTTACAAGTGTCAGTTCCTAGTTTTTATTTTTGGAAGTCTTGGCCATGTCCACAGGCTTGTGGTCACAGGTTTAAGGATATTGGGGTTGGCTAAATAGAAAGCAAAGCAACTTGCTAAATATTGTTCAGTTTCCTCCATTATTGCCAGTCACTGTATATGGAGATGTTTTTTGTATCTATAACTCTCCATGTTACAGTGTTAATAATTCAGATGCAATTGCCTGTCCTGCATTTTTAAAAAGCGTTATATCTATTTTGGTATATTTATCTGTTGTACTGCTACACAAGTGAACGACATCAAATAGCAACTGAAATATATTTGGGCCCTTATAATGTATTTTATAAATGTGGACCTAAATAAAGAATTCAAATGTTTACGTGGGATACCAAGCTTACCAGTTCTCTGGTTCAACTCTTTGTCCTTCAGTGTCATGAACTGGAGGGCCACGGCATGCAGTTTTGAATTGTCTGGGCTGAGCAGCAGTTTCCTTTGCTCAGAATTGCACACAGAATGCACCATGTCCACGTGTCTTTTGCTCAGACGAAAGGTGCTGCCACTGTTGAAGGTGGAGTCCTGCACATCCAGCATCACACGCTCTGTGGAGGTAAGGGTCAAGATCAGCTGCCCATTTCACAAACACTCCGTATAGGGTCCGAAACAAATTCCTCTTTGGGACAGTAGAGTATATCTAATTTTATCGTACTTCATCTTGCTTTTTCTTACTTCATATTATCTTGTTTCTTTTATTATATCTTATCTGACTCTAGTGTGTCTTGACTCTAAAGCACCTGTCCAAAGCTTTATGGTTAACTTGACATGCAAACTCCATTCCCTTGCGATTTTCATATTTGTCAAAGTGTGGTAAAATACAGGGGCGGCAGCTGTGCTTACCCTCGAACACACTCTCCATCAGAATGTTCATCAGCTCGTGGTCGCTGAATTCGCTGCTCCTTAACGTTTGGCTATGCTTCATCCTATTCAGGGCGATGATGAGGTTGGCGACTTGGCGCATGCCCGGCGTCTGCGACACCTCCACCTCCACTTCCAGCGCGTCTTCCAGGCGCAGGTCCTCACCTATGGCCCCTCCCTGCTCCAACAGAAATAACTTATTGAGGATGTTCACATGTTTACAAAATAGTTTTAAGACAAAAATGACCGGACGCCATTTGAATTATATATACATCAATTCAGAGACATGTGCGTATACAGGCATATACAGTAGATTATAAATGTGTATGTATTTTGTATTTCACCAATATTCTCACCATTATAATTACGGGGCACTTCCCCGTTAAATACGGATAGCTTTAAAAGGTTACATTGTCTCACCTTAACCACGTCGGGGCATGCGACAAATTCCATGCTGTCAGGCGTGTAAGAGCTACGGAAACAAGTGATATATCAGCAAACACATTTTACAGGTTAGTCATTGCAAAAGGGAAACTTCGGGTCTCTAAAAGTATAATTATAAAATAACTACGAATGTATAGCTAAATAACAAAAACGAGTAGTAGCCTACAGTTTTAACGATGACAACTTGAAATAAGAAACGCCAATAACGGCGCAAACGGAACGTGGATTGCAATATATCCGCGTCGTGTAGGCTACATAGACCGAAGTTATCACATATGGCAGTCATTAGAGCAAAGTTATCACATATTTGGCAGTTATATTATCAGTTCGACGCAGTAGGATTATCTGACATTTCAGCGGTCATTTCTGATGTATTTGGAATAGCCTATCCAATGCCAGAGACAAATCTAAATCGGCATCGCACATCATCTTTGTGTCTAAAATAAGAAGACAAGAGGGTCAAATCCACAAGGTGAAACGTGAAAAGCAAAAATGTCATTAAGTAGGCCAACACATAATTAATGATTTAATGAATTAACAATATATGAAATTGTGCGTAAAAATTAAAAGTGGTTTACCTGCTAGATTTGTATATCAGTTAGGTCTGTAGTTCTTGTTCAGTGTTTGACTGCTTGTCAGATGTGAACGCTTCAACTGTCGTAGCCTATTTATATGGACGAATAGACTAGGGGAAATTCCCTTGCATTATTAACCGGAGGGCGTGAGAATGGGAGCCGTAGGCTATTTGATGCGAGCGTATCCTTTACGATTGTGTGTGGCTTGATTATCACAGTCAGGAGCTAATTGAGTAGAGTTAAGCATTTACATTTACATTTTACATTTTAGACATTTGGCAGACGCTCTTATCCAGAGCGACGTACATTAGTGCATTTTCCAACCTGAAACAAGTGCGTTAAAAACAACCCTAAAAGGTAAATACGAATTCAAACACCGGGCGCCGTCAGTATGATTATATATATATATATATATATATATATATATATATATATATATTATTTTTTAATTTTTTTTGGGGGGGGTGGGGGACCACACGATATCAATCATTGGCGTGCACAACAGTAAGCCAATAAGTAACCTTACAAGTATTAAACTAGAAGCTTCAACCACTTAAACAAGGATTTATAGAACACAATCAAGGGAGGTCACGAGGAGGTAGGGAGGGGTGGAGAGAGGTGCAGCTTAAAGAGGTGAGTCTTCAATCTGCGCTTGAAGGCGGTCAGACTTTCTGTTGTTCTGACCTCCACGGGGAGCTCATTCCACCACCGTGGGGCCAGGACAGACAGACGTCGAGACCGGGTGCTAGTATGAAGTGGGGGGGGGGTACCAGTCGTCCTGAGGAGGCTGAACGCAGGGATCTGGTAGGTGTGTAGGGTCTGATGAGCTTTTGGAGGTATGGAGGGGCTGATCCTCGGACTGCCTGGAAGGCGAGCACCAATGTTTTGAATTTGATGCGAGCCATCACAGGTAGCCAGTGGAGGTCAATGAGCAGGGGGGTGACATGGGAGTGTCGGGGGAGGTTGAAGACCAGGTGCGCTGCTGCGTTCTGGATAAGCTGAAGGGGTCTGATGGCCGATGCTGGCAGGCCAGCCAGGAGAGAGTTGCAGTAGTCTAGGCGGGACAGCACCATCGCTTGTACCAGGAGCTGGGTTGAGTGGGTGGTGAGGAAAGGGCGGATTCTCCTGATGTTGTACAGGAAGAACCTGCACGCCCGGGTTACCACTGCGATGTTCTCGGAGAGGGACAGCCTGTTGTCCATCACCACTCCGAGGTTCCTGGCACAGGGCGTTGGGGTCAGTGGAGTGTCCCCTAGGGAAATGGAGAGATTGAGAGGGGGAGAGGTTAGAGCAGGAATGTAAATGAGCTCAGTCTTGCCTGGATTGAGCTTCAGATGGTGGTTGTCCATCCAGCTCTGGATGTCTCTCAGGCAAGCGGAGATGCGGGCTGACGCCTGAGTGTCAGAGGGTGAGAAGGAGAGAAAGAGTTGAGTATCGTCAGCATAGCAGTGGTAAGAAAGACCATGAGCAGTGATAACAGGGCCAAGGGATTTGGTGTAGGTGGAGAAAAGGAGAGGGCCAAGGACTGAGCCCTGGGGGACTCCTCTGATAAGGGGACGGGGTGCCGATACTTTACCAGCCCAGGCAACCTGGGAGGAGCGCTCCGAGAGGTAGGACTCAATCCAGGCCAGGGCCGAGCCGCCGATCCCCGCTGCAGACAGGGACGACAGGAGGATGGAGTGATCTACGGTGTCGAAGGCGGCAGAGAGGTCTAGGAGTATTAGCACAGAGGAGAGGGAGGCTGTCCGAGCTGCGTGAAGCATCTCGCTGACGGAGAGGAGTGCGGTCTCCGTTGAGTGGCCAGGTCTGAAGCCGGACTGGTGGGGGTCTAGTAGGTTGTTCTGGGTAAGGAAAGAAGACAGTTGGTTAGAAACAGCACATTCAATAGTTTTGGAAAGAAAAGGAAGAAGAGATACCGGTCTGTAGTTTTGGATGTTGGAGGGGTCCAGCGTGGGTTTTTTCAGGATCGGGGTGCATCGGGGCTCTCTTGAAGGATGAGGGGAAGCAGCCAGAGGTCAGGGAGGAGTTCACCAGAGAGCAAGCAAGTTTAAGAAACTGTTATTTGAGGCTGTTAAGTGGTCTCATACAAAAGAGATGGCCTACATCACGTAGTCCACCTGTTTGCCAATAGTCAACCAGTGGCTATACATAGCCTATTATGGGGGCTATTGACGATTTCCTAGCCACGTTTTCAATTATGTTTTGGTTTGTGTACAAGATATTGCGTGACCACGATGGTGTCTCTCTATCTACTTATGCTTGAATTAAGCGACGGATGCCAGTTCGTCTATCAAAACCTGAACCCGAGCACACAAGTCTAAGCTTATTTTGTTTATGGTTATGAAAGAGAATGGTATCACTCTTTGTAGATATTTCAGTGGCTTCTATGTTATCTGCTTCCTTGCATGTTACAGTGTAGCCTACAGTGTCTGTCAATTCACGTGCTCACGATCCTTTGAGCACAGATGTTATTCAGCTAATTAGTCTTTAAAACTCAGTTGTTTCAGTGGACCACATGTTATTGTCTTTTAACATTGGCTAGAACCAACAGCCAAGACAAACTCTTCCATGAGTCTAATATCCTTCTGAGACCCGGCATAAGTTTAAGTATTTCAATTTTTTTGACATGTTGCAGTGAAAATATTTTCAGAAGTATAAATTTTTTTCATAATAAATTTACTTCAATTAAAGGCTGGATTTTCTTCATTTTTTCAGTGTGACATTAAGCTAATTCACCAAACGGTGAATTTTTTATAACCCTTTTTACTCATCTTTACCAAGGGTGCCAATAATAGCGGAGGGCTGTATATACTGTATACTGTATATATATATATATATATATATATATATATATACACAGATCCTTTCCAAAAAATTTGAATATCATGGAAAATTTGTTTTTTTTCCATAATTCCATTCAAAAAGTGAAACTTTCATAGATTATAGATTCATTACACACAAAGTGAAATATTTCTAGCCTTTATTTGTTTCATTTTTCATAATTTTGGCTTACAGCTCCAGAAAACCCCCAAAACAGTATTTCAGGAAATTAGAATAGTGTGTCGAAAATCAGCATTTACTTCAGTTATTTCAGAGAATGAATGTTTTAGACTGAGTGTCACACTATCATCTAATTTACAATTGGCCAGAAGACCATCATTGACACCCTCCAGAAGATGGGCAAGCCACAAAAGGTCATCGCTAAGGAGGCTGGCTGTTCACAGAGTGCAGTGTCCAAGCATATCAATAGAAAGTTTAGTGGAAGGGAAAAATGTGGCAGGAGAAGGTGCACAAGCAAAAGAGATAACCGTAGGCTTCAGCGGATTGTCAAGCAAAGACGATTTGGCGGAGATGCAGAGGGAGTGGACTGAGGCTGGAGTCAGTGCTTCAAAAACCACCACGTACAGATGTATCCGGGACATGGGCTACAACTGTCGGATTCCTCGAGTCAAGCCACTCCACTCATTCTCTGAAATAACTAAGTAAATGCTGATTTTCGACACACTTTTCCAATTTCTTGAAATATTGTTTTGGAGGTTTTCTGGAGCTGTAAGACAAAATTATGAAAAATGAAACAAATAAAGGCTAGAGATATTTCACTTTGTGTGTAATGAATCTATAATCTATGAAAGTTTCACTTTTTGAATGGAATTATGGAAAAAAACAACTTTTCCATGATATTCTAATTTTTTGGAAAGGATCTGTATATATACAGTATATATATATATATATATATATATACATATATATATATATATATATATACATATATATTATAAAACATGATATAACAAACCTAATGTAATTACATAAAAAATCCCAATTTTTATACTGTATACGTTTTTATACTTTGATACTATTGTTTTGTCTTTCTATATACACCATACTGTACAAACCCCAATTCCAAAAAAGTTGGGACAGAAGGCAAAAAATGCAAATAAAAGCAGAAAGCAGTGATTTGTAAATTCTCTTTTACACATATTTAATTAAAAACAATACAAAGAAAATATATTTAATGTTTTACCTTATCAACTTTATTGATTTTTGTATACGCTAATTCCAAATTTGATGCCTGCAACACGCATGAGCTTGGGAATACTTCGGAAAACCGTTGTCAGTAAACACAGTTCGTCGCTGCATCTACAAATGCAAGTTAAGACTACTACGCAAAGCGTAAGCCATACATCAACAACATCCAGAAATGCCGTCGACTTCTCTGGGCTCGAGTTCATCTGAGATGGACTGACGCAAAGTGGAAACGTGCGCTGTGGGCCCACGAGTCCACCTTTCAAATAGTTTTTGGAAATAATGGACGTTGTGTTCTCTGGGCCAAAGAGGAAAAGGACCATCACGATTGTTACCAATGCAAGGTTCTGAGAATAGAAAAGACTCAATGCAACAACTGTATACTGCAAAAAACTGTATACTTTTTGCAGTATACAGTTGTTGCATTGAGTCTTTTCTATTCTCAGTACTTTTCCACCTCATTTGCACCTGCAGTGAAACATCAGGTGTGCAGCTTTCCTTCTTTTATACCAGTGCAAGGTTCAAAAGCCAGCGTCTGTCATGGTATGGGGGTGTGTTAGTGCCCATGGCATGGGTAACTTTCACATCTGTGAAGGCCCATTAACACTGAAGGGTACATATGCATTTTGGAGCAACATATGCTGCCATTTAGACAACGTCTTTTTCAAGGACGTGCCTACTTATTTCAACAAGACAATGCCAAGTCACATTCTGCACATGTTACTGTCATGGTTTTTGACGATTTCTTCCCTTGCGGTCGTTTCCCTCGGTAGCCACGCGAGGGCGCTGCCCTTTTAGTGGATATTTGCTCCACCCCGTCTTTTTTGCAGAGCTTCAATCAGCATCCACACCTGTGCGTGGTTACCTCGGAGCTACTTAAGCTCCTGTTTCCTTCGTTCGGGGCTTCTGTATTGTTTTGCACTATTTTGTACTGTTCAGGTACTCAGTGTTTGTTGGGTGTGTGTTTTTTGTTCCGTTGTGCTATTCGCCTTTTCTTACGCTTCTCTTTACTGAGGCAGGGCATTTATTTTTTCTGGTTCTGCTTTTGGTCACTTAGCTCGTAGAAGTATAGGACAGCAGTTCTCTGTTCTATTCGCCTTTCGATGGTTTCTCCTTACTGAGAGACCGGGCGTTCATGTTTCTACTTAGTTACTTAGCTCGTAGAAGTATAGGACAGCAGTTCTTTGTTCTATTTGCCTTTTGTTTGGTTTTTTCTTATTGAGTAACCTGGCGTTCATGCTTCTATTTATTTACGTGTGACAGCGAGCCAGTTAGTAGCTTCGGTTCTTTCGTTCCCTGTTTCTTCCCTCCTTCTCGTGGGCTACGTTCCCCCCTTATTGAGAGTCAGGGCGTTTATTTTGTTTTCATGTGTCTAGCCTGCCTGCAGTCCAGACATGTCTCCCATTGAGTGTTGTTAAAAGGAAAGGTGATGTAACACAAAAAAACTCAGTTGTTTCAGTGGACCACATGTTATCGTCTTTTAACATTGGCTAGAACCAACAGCCAAGACAAACTCTTCCATCAGGCTCAATTATAACAAGGACTGGCTTATCTAAAAGCTGACATATTTACTTATTAATTAAAGGGACCTTATGTTGTTGAAAGCAGGGCTAAGCACCATTATATTATTAACAAAAGATTCATGATTTTAGCCTCTATTTAATGAGCCCAAACATGAGTACCGATATCAAGCAAGAATGGGAAAAAATTCCGCTTTCAAAACTACAACAATTAGTGTCCTCAGTTTCCAAAAGATTACGGAGTGTTGTTAAAAGGAAAGATGATGTAACACAGTGGTAAACATGCCCCTGTCCCAACTTTTTTGGGACGTGTTGCAGGCATGAAATTTAGAATTATATTTACAAAAAACAATAAAGTTGATTAGTTAAAACATTAAATATCTTGTCTTTGTACAGGTCAAAAAGGATTTGCAAATCGTTGCTTTCTGTTTTTATTTACATTTTATACACTTTTTTGGAATTGAGGTTTGTGTGCGTATATATATATTTATATAATATATTTGTCATCTGTATGAATCCCTGTTTTGTATTATGGAACTAGGTTAATGTTTTAATGATCAGTGCTGCAAGAGGTTGCAGCAATGAGCACTGCTGAATGATTGTGTTATTCCAAAAGAAAAGAAAGTTCACTTTCTGGAGTTTATTTCAGTTGGAGTTTATGTTTTTGATTGGTCCAGGCAGTTTTTGTGTGCAAGGAATAAGAAGTGGTTTCGTTTTCATATGCATGCCAGACGCGGGGGGAAGAGGGAAAATCCCTCATGATGAACCCAGTGAGCATGTTTAGCCTCTGCAGCAAAATCTCTCAGCTTCTGTCAGCCGGTGAGACAGTCAGTTGAATTTATTATTTTAAATATCTTGTCTGTGTACAGGTCAAAAAGGATTTGCAAATCATTGCTTTCTGTTTTTATTTACATTTCATACACTTTTTTGGAATTGAGGTTTGTGTGTATATATATATATATATATATATATATTAGTGTTTCCCCTACCATTATCTTGTAAGGGCGGCCCGCCCGGCCAAACTCACGTGCCGCCCGGCTTGGACAAGAGGGAAAATAAATAATTTTAATTAAAAAATTATATTATTATTTTTTTTATATCTTTTTTTATTTTTTTTATGTAGCTGCAATATTTCCCTTACCGCAGAATGCTGGAATGATCAATATAGCATCTGGAAAAACCCTTGCCAAAACAGCTTTGGTTTCCCGTTAGGCCTAATTAAAATTTTCAATGGCAGCGCTGATATTATGAGGGTGTAATTATAATTTCCGCCTCTACGCAAAATGGCGCACTTTCGTCCGTTTCGCTATCTGATCAGAACTCTTACATTTTAGTGTAGAGTAAAAGCTAATACTGCACAGTCGCGGATCTATGGGTGAGCCCAGGCCCGTCCAGATTGACAGCTTGCGCACCCATTCAGATTCATAATTACCTTAAATGTGAATTGTTTTGTCTTGGGGAATCGTTATGTATTAATAATCTCTAAAAAGTGTGGAGATGCCATAGAAACCAACTGGAGAAAACGCTGGATGTGAATGTTTGTCTCCATCGGCCCGTTGCTATGTTCGTTACTATGTGATGACACGGCACTTTCATAGCAGAAGTTCTCTTACGTTTGTTTAGGCTACATTACGAACTCGCGCGCCAATTCTGTCTGAGTTTCATGTAGCTACAGTAGCAGCCTAGTATGAGCCAACTATGGCTAAACAGCTATCAGTGACCCATTTTCTTAAAAAACCACGTCTGGAAGTGGAAGATGAAAAAAGTTTGGACCAGGACTTGTCCAACGAAGAGGAATAGGAATCGCACTCGCATGATCGTCGTGAGACGTTTGCGGGCCCTGGCAATGAAGGAGAAACGGCCACAGCAACGACATCCCGTGAGTGTCATGCTAGCCTGCATGCTAACGTGGACATGCAGGCTCCACAGCCCCCTCCACTCCTGAAGGGACCTTAAGGTAGTCCTATACGGGTTCATTTTTTTAAAATTTACTCTGGGGCCCGCTGTGGCATGGTTATAATTGCAGCCTCTGTGAGCGAGGCAGGGAGTTCTGTGACAAATTGTAAGTTATTGTATATTGGTTGTTTAATTTGTGATGTTTCTCTGGGACGCGCCGTGGCATGGATGACTGCAGCCTCTGTGAGCGAGGCAGAGTTCTGAATTGTGACAAACTAGGCTATTTGGTTATTTAATTTGTGGTTGTATTCCTGTCAGTGCACTAATGAGGGTTATGCAATATTTGTTATTATCGCACCTGTTCTGTAGCTAGCTAGCCATTAATCTGGCTGGCTCATAGATATGTGATCTCTGGTGATGTATTTTGGTGACAGTCGTGGCTGTATTATTGTTAACACTAGAAGCGCCATCGACGATGCCAATTGGCGTTGTGATTTTAAAATTATAATTATTACAGCAGTGTAAATGCCACGATCAACTCTTTCCTTGACGTTTCCTAATCATCTATGCTACAACTGCCTGCAACTGCAGAGATTATTTCATTTTCATTTTTCAAATAAGCAACAGAATTCATTTTTCTGCGTGACCAAAATCAAACTCCTATTTTCAGAAGTAGAAGCGCCGCTTCTGTTTCTGTTACTTTTGTTGAAACAATTCTGTTACATTTGTTGCTAAAATTAAGTGCTGCCTGACTGAATACAAATTTGGATACAAGCTTTCATCTTTCATTGTCATTTGCTTCATAGTGTGTGTCTTTAGAGATACACACACACTTCTCGTTCTTTCTTTTTTTATTATTATTAATATTATTATACTTTATTTAATTTATAATTTTTTTCCAGTTTATAGTTACTTGTTTTTAAATTAATTTTGTGAATTCTGTATAATATAGGTAGAGGCCTCGTATAATTTCTTGCCTACCTTGCACCTCTCTTTTTGTTATTTTCTTCATCTCTTTGCTTTTTAGTGTTATCATTGTGCAAAATAAAAATCTAATCAATTGTTGGGGTCCCCACATTGTATTGTAAATATCTAAGCCTGTTGAAGAAAACGTGCGGTGATGAGCTTCACTCAGGCCTACCCAGATTTTTCCAGGCCTACCCATCAGCCACTTTCTGTATCCGCCACTGATACTGCAGAGGCAGGAGTTTGATTCTACCTGTTTTTAAGGACTGATTATGGATCAACACTATGGAGGAGTCTCAAAAGCAGCTCTACAGTGCTGAAAAGATAGCTGATCCAGAAACAGTCCTTAAAAACCGGTAGAAACAAACTCCTTGTCCTGGTTTTAAGTTGTATAATTCTGAATATCATTTGTGAAGCTAAGGGGGGTTTATTGTATATAAGTTCTGTTTTAAGTTTATTAATATTATAAATAGATAATATTTATTTACCATAAGCCTTTGTGAGCAAATGTTATTTTAGCTCAGAATGGAGAAATGCACTACTTTGTTACCAACACCCTCCCCATGTGTGCGACGACTCTCCGTACCACCGACCTGCGCGATGCTACTACCTCGGCCCCGCACGCGCGTTTGATGACACCGTGTACGCGCAACAACACTGGTAGTTTCGAGGGGCCTACCACCCGGCCTGAAAAAAAATCTAGGGGAAACACTGTATATATATATATATATATAATATATTTGTCATCTGTATGAATCCCTGTTTTGTATTATGGAACTAGGTTAACTTACATTCAATGTTTTAATGATCATTGCTGCAAGAGGTTGCAGCAATGAGCACTGCTGAATATGGTTGTGTATTCCAAAAGAAAAGAAAGTTCACTTTCTGGAGTTTATTTCAGTTGGAGTTTATGTTTTTGATTGGTCCAGGCAGTTTTTGTGTGCAATGAATAAGAAGTGGTTTAGTTTTCATATGCATGCCAGACACGGGGGGAAGAGGGGAAATCCCTCATGATGAACCCAGTGAGCATGTTTAGCCTATGCAGCAAAATCTCTCTCAGCTTCTGTCAGCCGGTGAGACAGTCAGTTGAATTTATTACTGGTATTTAAAAGCCTGCTGAGGGTTTATTGACTTTTCTTATAAGCAATAGTTACCCTGCAGTAAAACTGCTGCACAAATCTTACTTCGCACATTACCAGTTTTTATCAGGGCAAAGTATATACGTTGTTTGATCTGTTTGACATAGTTCAGGGATCATCCTTTTCAGTCCATCGGACAGGCTGGACATGTCATGAGTCACGGTGGGTTGTTGGGCCTGTGACAGATAATGGGTTGTCTCTTCTCTGGTTACAGTACATGGACTGCATGTGTACATTGAGCATGTGCACCACTCTGGTGTGACATTTCAGATTTCAAAGTTTGGACATTGTATAGTCCCTGGCAAACAACATTAATGTTTCAAAAATGACTTAAAGTAAATAAATAAAATACATTTCTAGCTAGTCTGACAAAAATATTTAGACTTTCAATATGATACTATATAATACTATTATATAATGTTATAATTGTAATCTTTTTTTTATTTTTTATATTATAATCATTATTGTTTTTTAATATTATAATCATTATTGTTTTTTAATATTATAATAATTATTGTTTTATATAGTACAATTTAAAGAGCTCAAGAAAACAAGATTAATCATCATCATTAAATCGCTGAATTCATTGATAGGTTAGTCAAACAGTAACCTGGTGGAATCAACCAACAAGTCAAAACAATCTTAAGATTAAAAAAAGGTCTTTAGATTAAACAAAATGAAAAATGTCTATTGGAATAACTACTTATAATTGACAAAAAAAAGACATTAAACCAGTTCAATCAGACAACTCACGATTGAAATAAGCATATTATATTGAGATTTAAACTAAAAGCAATCTTTGGCGTCAGGCTCTGCCTCTTATCACTCCTTGTTTGTGTAACATTTTTTTGTATAAGGCAGCCAAGATAATAGGGAGTAAACCACTGGCCCCCCATGGGGATCATGTGAGAAGCAGAGCCCACAGGTGGGTGCTGGGGTGGTGGTGGGAGGTGGGAGCACAAAAACGTCTCTGAAAGGCGGATATGCAAGGAGCCAAGCATGTTAGCAACGTAGCAACAGAGCACATAGCAGGCAGCAGCAGCACAATGGCAAATGCGTGAACAGATAAGGTTGGTGATTTAAATAGCCCTCCCTGAGACGTAGCATCGTGTGAGCTGACGCGATTTGGTGCATTTCGAGTTGCCTGCCCAAACTAGCTTCGCAGGCTTCACATAATAAATTACCAGTAAAGAGAGAGAGAGACCAATAAGCCATAAGAACTTGCCGTAGTATTATATTCTTCCAGCTTCAGCACAACGAAATAAGAAAATAAAGAAAAAAAGAAAAAAGCTAGAAAAACCCAGATCTTGTGAACAGACAACCCTTCTTCTCTAAGGCTGAACATAAGAACTTGGCGTAGTATTACATTCTTCCAGCTTCAGCACAACGAAATAAGAAATTTAAGAAAAAAAGAAAAAAGCTAGATAAACCCAGATCTTGTGAACAAACAACCCTTCTTCTCTAAGGCTCCAAAACCAACTGAAAACTTTTTCCTTTGGCCAACATAAATACCTTACCCAGCAGGGCAGCAAGATTTTCAATTGAATGTCACAGATTGGCATTCAAACTTAAAATCAAAAAGGAAACCATGATCCTTATACTATTCCGACCCCCCAATAGCTCTGGGGTCTCTGTGGTGTAATAAAGACATGTTTCTCAGTCTGCAGCAGAAGATAGATAGTGACTTGGGTATCCTGTCTATAGGAGGGAGCTCATTGCACCACCAGGTAGTGGACAGGAAACTATAGGTTAAATTCTGCAACCGCAATCATATTTCTCGTCAGCGAGAGGTGTCTCGTCAAGAAAGAGGCCAGGAAGCAAAAGGGAGGAGGGGTTTGTGGTTTTCCACTACATTACCAGCAAGTCAGACTCCACTGATGATCACTGCAGAGGAAAATCCGCATGCTGGCTGTGACAGCGTTTGGGGGTGGAAAAACCTTTTATCTCTAACATCGGTGGTATTTTGCATGCCAGTGGATTACTCTTGAATTATTTGTCAGACGTTGGAGAAAATGATTCCCTTTCACCTCTACCACTTGTAAAGAACGTCACAAGCACGCACAGGATCATCTTCTGCCTGATATGTAACATAATGTCATGTGATATATGACCCTGTGTGTCCTGGGCAATTCACTTAGTCTGTCTGAGGTCTGAGACTGGTTTCCGGGCGAGTTGGCTTGCATCACTGACTCCATTTGGAGCTCCACACACACAAGATCATGATTTGTAAGAAAAACGAACAGACTATTGCTTTGTTAGCAAATAAATTGGACTTACTTCACAGTTTCAACACGGTCAGGCTCCTTGAACTGTAAGGTTATGAGCCTGATAAGAGAGGCGCACAAAGTAAAATGATTTGTGTTCATTGAACTCCCTCAGTTTAAATGAGTAAATGAGCAGCAAATGCACTCAATCAGTGAAACATTAACTCTACCAGCGTTGATGTAATGCAGAACATTTTACTGTGTAAAAATAAAGGAATCTTGGTTGGGCATTTACAGCCTACTGGAATGTTACTAAAGCTTTATAACAAGGTGTGCCGAGGCTCAATGCCAAAGACGCGATATTGCCATAACAATAAGTATTACAAAGACAGGATGCCTGTGAAGTAATTAGCCTACGTTGAAATTAACTGACCCAAATGAAAGAGCACTCTCACTTTTTACAGCTATAGGGAAAAAATGGGACTTTAAAAAAAAAACTCCCTTCTCTTCTCAGTGGCAGAGGCTTGCTGTATTTTAATTACATTGTTAAAAAGAATTAGCCTCAGAGAAGCATCTCTCAAACTTGCGTCTCAAATTCACAGCCACGGATGTTGAAAATATCATCTTCACTATATTTCCTATTATGCGTGACATTAATGTGATGTGTCTTTTCAACACTGCACCTGTATAACCACAGAGTCTTTCTCAATATAGGTCATTTCCTGTTGCATATGTAGCAAAGCCAATATTATGTTTGTATTGAAGACCAGCGGAATGACATAGTGGTTAAAATCATCTCAGCCTGTAACCCAGGCCAAGGCTGTAACCCAGACTTGTAAAATGGCATGTAAATTTCCTCATTTCAGAACTTTCTGCTAAGCAACAAAATAATTTATTTATTTTTTTAAGTTTTCTATTATTTTGTTTGCTTTGCAATTAAAATCATTCTTCATAATTCTTTTTTTCTTAATTTGTTCTCCCATTCAGAGAGAACATAGATATTTTGGGCCTCATTCATGAAACAATCCTAAATATGTGCATACATTTACGTACAAAAAATTTACACCGGAGTCATCAAACCATGCGGAAAGGCAGATTTGTTTGTATTCACGTGTTCATACATTCGGATTCATGGTAAATGACAGGCATGTGCACCTTATTTAGCAATTAGCATAAATCCATGTGTTACAGTTGAACACTGGTATGGACCCACTAACAGGACTCGGAGGCAAACTCAGGCAAAAAGAACTCCGTAGGAGTGATTTATTTTGAGACAGCAAGGCAAACAAGAGAACAGGGAGAGCTAAGGTGACGGACTGGAAACGGGGTTGGCGAACTGAACGGGGCAGGAACAGAGACGGGGCAGGAATGAACATGATGGAGTAGCAGGCTAGGCGGGCTGGAGCGGGAAGCAAAAGGGCAAACAGAGCCATGTTCAATCTGAAAACGGTGTGCACCGTTTTGCTACGGTTTCCGGGTTGAACGACATGTTTCCTCGAAACGGTTTGAAACGGTATGCAACGGGCTTTGAGGTACGTTTTCTCTCGTTTGGTGGGTGTGTCAGAGGTGTTACCCAATCAGCAGCGACGTGTATATAAACCCAGCCGTATTAAAAAGGCAACGCTTGCAACACAACAGATTGTTCAACGCACCATCGTTTCCGTTTAAATAAACGTTCAGCCCCGACAAAACGTAGCAAAACGTTTATTTAAACGGAAACGGTGGTGCGTTGAACACCCTGTTATGTTACGCAAGCGTTGCAACTATGGCAGCTGAGAAGGCCTTCTTTGCGTTCTTTTCGAAGAATTTTCGGAGCCTGATGAAATCGGTTTAAATACGTGTTTAATACTCCAAAATGTGCTCGATGTTACAGTCACTGCCCTTGCAGTCCAGAATAGCAGAGAACATCACAATCGAGTGAAGGGGTATGTGGAAACTGTGTCCTAAGTATAGTGATCCAACATTTGACTCGCATTTCAGGATGACAAGGCAAACATTTACATTACATTACATTACATTACAGGCATTTAGCAGACGCTCTTATCCAGAGTGACTTACAACTTCTTATTACATTTATCCATTCATACAGCTGGATATATACTGAAGCAAGTCAGGTTAAGTACCTTGCTCAAGGGTACAACGGCAGTGTCCTACCTGGGAATCGAACCTGCAACCTTTCGGTTACAAGTCCAGTTCCTTAACCATTATACTACACTGCCGCCCATTTCAGGTGAGGTAATCCACTTCTTACCTTCGAGACTGTGTTACAATCTATAGGAGCTAATTATTTTATTATGAGTATTAGGCCT
Organism: Synaphobranchus kaupii; assembly: GCA_029718625.1. Taxonomy (NCBI): domain Eukaryota; kingdom Metazoa; phylum Chordata; class Actinopteri; order Anguilliformes; family Synaphobranchidae; genus Synaphobranchus; species Synaphobranchus kaupii. Next base: position 30,997,451 of record CM056392.1, read on the forward strand.
ATCATTATTGCTGATCACTTGTTGTGATGTGCTATTGTAATATAGAAAAGAGAAGTTTATGGAAGTGTCACTCCACAATGGTACAAACAATAGCAAAAGATACAAACATGTCTTCTAATGTCTTCAATTGTTGCATACACCAAGCTGCAGTTGACGCATTTGTAAAGGACTTTAGTAAGTTGGATCCATTGTGCGCACTGTCTTTTTAATACGGCGGGGTTTACCGTCGCCGTACGTCGCTGCTGATTGGGTAACACATTTGACACACCCACCAAACGAGAGAAAACGTACCTCAAAGCCAGTTGCACACCGTTTCACACCGTTTCGAGGAAACATGTCGTTCAACCGTTTTCAGATTGAACGTGGCCCAGGTTAGACCGCGATCACACCGGATCCGCTTTAACAACTTTTTTTCAAATTGTTTTCAATGAGTTTGAAGCGTTTTCCATGCTGCTTTTGCACCCCGAGCGCCTCACGTTCATCCGTTTCGGGCGCCTCGCTGTTTTTATAAAAACGCTTGGTGCGCACGGAGTTGAAATTATTTTATCTTGAAGTGCTCCAAGAAAAAAGCGCTCACGTCACTGTCACTCTTTTATTCTATGTCCAATTGCACGAAAGTAGAGGCGGGCCTTGATTCTGCCTGACAGTTCCGTGTAAACAAAGACGATTGAGGAAAAAAATGGTAAGGTTAGTTGCCGTTTCAGCCCACCCGGAGTTATATGATTTCAATAATCGTGAATACCATGATAAAAACTAGATTAACAATTCCTAAAGAAATTGTAGGTGTGGTTGCTTCACAAATATCAATGGCTGGAAATGGCATAGAAAGATGGTAATATGGTATAGTGTGAGGTGGAAAATAAAAGGTGGAAATGGTATGAACTGTTAATGCGGTATAAAGGGATCTAGTGAAGGTGAAAGTGTTAAAATATGGTGATGTAGCCTATTTGTGGTAAGTAGTCTAAAGAACCTGGAAGTGATACAAAGAAGTAATGAATTGTGATAAAAGCACAAAAAGGTAATGTCAAATCATCTGGGATAGTATTGTTGGGTCATAACAGTGTTGTAGAGGAAGGCATTGTGAATGCCCTATTTACTGTGTCCTGTGTACTAGCATACTGCTTACTGTAGTCTATACTGCAGTGACATGGAGTATGTGAAATATCCTCCATATAAACCTGGACATAAGTAGCCTAGGCTATATCAGTTTCCTTTACACTCTTTGGCTATATCATCTGGGGATATTGAGAACACTCAATTTGGCTGCGCAGGTAAGGCTAGCCTAATTTAACAGATTTTCAAAAAAAAAGTATACTCAACTGGCATACTCAAATAGTAGTATGTGCTGATTCGGACTATTCGGATACAGTTGTAGTTGTGTTTGTAGAAAAATGGGTTCATACAATTTTTCCCTAGGTTTTAACCAAATGCTCATCTACTGATTTCTCCACTTTATTAAACGAATATCATTGGTCCTGAGTGTGTAAAATTTGTTCATATATACGAACAAATCTCAGTTACTTTGATGAATGCCACAATACGAAAAAGAATGCTAATACGAATGATTTATGCATAAATTCGTTCCGCTCACGTTTCATGAATGAGGCCCATTGTCTTCATTTACAAACCATATATGCTGTAAATGTGTCCAGCTCCAGTCCAATTAAGGAGTGAATGGTAATGTTGTAATTGTACTGGCAAGAGACAAGATTGAAACAAAACCTACAAAAACAAGTGTATGATAAAGCCAGGAGCAGATAATGGAAAGCATATACTGTAAATGTCTATAATACAGAGTACAGACTAACAGTCAATGCCTTATCTAGACAGAAAAGATGTCAAACAGGTGACACAAATAGTGGAATTCCCATCCCGTCATAAAACGTCACTTCCCCGTCACACCTGCATTCCAACATTCTTTTTATGTAAGCATAATTGTCTATCCTTCTCATTTATAACTCAAATGTATAACTCAACGAATCCAAATACCATGACCAGAACCATGACAACAAAGAAGTAGCTGTGACGTCTAATGGAGATAGGCAATGGTCAATTGGTGTTAGGCTTGTGTAAGACGGGAGAGGAGATTCCAGCGGCAGCTTTCGGGAACTCCAGATATGCTTTCCTACAGGAAGTACTTGAGACATGTGAGATTGTGAAGCAACACGCCGCAGTGAACATCAGCGGCCAGGGGGTTGCATTAGCTATTCCAGTACAGTGGCAAAAATTGCTTCCCGTTCCTACTGCCTTATGGCATAACGAGTCGGTCAGTGACGTTTTGAGACCTTAAAGAAGTATTAATGTATCAACTGGAAAGGTGCCTAACCTTTTCCACGTTTATTTATTTATTTAATTAGAAAATAAATACTAAATGTGCATTAAAATCTGCATAAACATGTCATGTTTGCATGTACCCTGCAGAGGTTATGTTAACTTATTTTCAATTAGAGATTAAACAAAACATGCAATTTTACCAGGGGTGCCCAAAGTTTTGTAAACCACTGTAGGCTATATGTTTGCTATATCCATCTGAAAGGCTGCCAAGGAAAAGCCTTGCATAACTGAGGGGAAAAGATAATTGCAGAGTTTGCAAAAACAAAAAACAACAACAAAAAAAAAAAAAGCAAAGCAATCGGTTTGGTGCAAGTTTGTCCATTCTGCTTTTCACCTTATTTTGCAACACAAGAAAAGATTTCATTGAGCAAGAATTTTGGGCAAAGATTTATTGTGCTAACACGGATCAAGTGTTAGCGCTAATCTCTGAACACACCAATTACAGGCTAGTCATCAAGATTCATACAGTCTGCACGAGTGCATGAGTGTATTTACTACACTCTGGCTATGCGCAGGACAGTCTCTGCAATGTGAACACATTTCACATCAACGACAGAATAATAAAGTGACATATGTGAAAAAGACTAATTATTAAATTTTACACCAGGTTAAATTTTAATAAGTGGTGGGCCACAAAAAATAAATACAGTATGTATATTTTCTCCTGGGTCATGAGCTCATAAATTTGAAGACCTCTGAGTTAGGCTGGTGGTGGTGGCAGTGGTGCTGCTGCTACTACTAATATTAATACTACTAATAGGCCTACTAATACTAATACTAATGAAGAAGGAGAATATTTTTTAAATTAATTTTGAACTGATTGTTCAGTGAACTTTATTTTCAGAAAAATCTTCTGCAGTTTAAACCATTTGTTGGTGGTGTAAATACCATGAATGTGTCGTGAGCTATATGGTTTGGAAGGCACTGGTTAAACCCTCTGCTAAAGACACGTGTGTGGAATTTTCCCACCGGTACACGTGCATTTTTTCTGCCGTATCCTCACCTGCGTAGAACCACAGTGCAAAACCTAAAACCCCTTTGGTCTTATTGTTATAAGAATTTGTTCTCTGGTTTTAAAGGAGTACTTTCCCTTTGAGGCCACGCTCTCCATAACTGGCCCATCAGAACATGTAACTCACACAAACAGCTACAGGACATATGCTTAAAAGGCAACTAAAAGGTTAAGTTTGTGCACTCTTTAATCACTTTTGAAAGATATTCTGTACTTGCCCAGGCAGAATTGAATTGACCCCAACCCTGGCCCGTAGCACACTAGGTTTATCCAAGGTGGGTCGGGTCGGGGGAGTTGACTTGAGAATTTGTAAGGCCGTCCCTGCCCAGGGTCTGTGCACAGCTCACAGGATGTCCGCATAGCATTGTTCCCCATTGGGCAGGACAGTGACGAGGGTCCGCCCCTCTGATTGAGCCTGTCCACAGTGCACCGTACATGCTGGTCAGTCATCCTTTTTACAAACTTTTTTTTTTTTTTTTTTTTTAAATGGAGTTTTTTTTAAAGTTTATATTTAGAAAATGTAACGTAATGTTTGTATCTAAAAATAAAGAAACCTATAACTAATGAAAACTATAATACTACCCCACACTGGCTTTTAGTGTCCTTTTTGATTTGTGCAGTATTGTTTGAGACTCTAATGAGATGGGCTGTGTCCGAATGCGACCCCTGTTCCCTGTCCACTGTACCGTCCACTCAGACCCCTGTCTATTATGTGCCCTGTCCCCTCACTTTGCAAGCAGTGTGCGAAAGAAATCCCGCAAAACTCTTTCCAGACTAGTGAGGAAGTAGTTTGTATATATTTATTTATTTAAATTTTTATTGAGAATATCAATCAGTTAACATATGACAATTGTTACAAAGTGTAGACTATGAATGAAGATAGAATTAACAAAAATCTAAAAGAGTATTTCGTAATATGACCCACTCTTGTACCATAGATATGCATATACACTCTACGTCTTTTACGTTTTTACTTCCGAGTTACTTACTGAAATTGTCGACAGTGCACAGTTCTGCAGATGAGAGTGCTCCTGAATTCCCTCAACAAAACCCCGGAAATAAGGGGTTCATCCTGGTATTTTAAGTGCCCCCATTTGTGAGAAAAAGTCGCCCACTCAAGAGCTTTTTGACGAAGTGGACTCAAATATGCGTACTCAAAAGGGTGTAGGGGTCATATTTGGACACAGCCCAAGTCCTGAAGGGCCTGAAGTAGTGTCAGCAGGTATTTATGGTTTCCTTTCAATCGGCAGCCAATTAATGGCCTTGGAAATAATGTATGTGGACCCTAGCCAATCAGTGGCTTAAATAAAGCACTGCTGAAACGCACTTAAAGCATGCACTGTGTTTTGACATGGCAGAGCAGTGTGAAGGAAATGTTAAAATACATTTTTCTCTCACAAGGATCAGATTGGTTCATCATGAATTGACTGAAAGGAGGAAACATTCTATATTGATTGTCCAAGGGGGGGTTATACATATACAGTTGTACTAATTTTAAATGGATAAAACTGCCATTTTTGCCCATCAATCTACACTCAATAACCCATAATGACAAAGTGAAAACATGTTTTTAGAAATCTTTTCAAATGTATTAAAAATGAAAAACTGAAATCTCTCATGTGCATAAGTATTCAAACCCTTTGCTTTAACGTATTTTTAAAGTATATTTCATATTTGGTCGCTTATCCTTTGCATGCTGTTACTTCCTGAAGTCGTGATCCATCAACACATTGTTTAGAAAGAAACAGCAGTAATGGCTTCATGCTTGCAGTAGTTGCTCCATATATAGAGATACTGTATATCCAAATAATTTCCTGCGATGTTTTATCTATTAATTAAGATATTTACCAGACCTATTCAGGTAAAGTGCCTTGCAATGAGGTGCAAGCACGCAGTGTGCTGCCTGAGATTTATAGCCATGCCTCTATTGGCCACACAGCCCCTGTCCCACTGCATTCCTCTTGAAAGCCAAATGGTGAATTTCCCTCAAATACTTTTTTTTTTACTAGGGTTTTGTTTTTTTTTGTTTTTTTACAGTTTTCAATTAATTTTGATCGTTAGGCTGGAATCCATGATTATGTGGTTTACATTTAGTGGGCAGAGTGGGTTTTTTTTTTTTTTTGGGGGGGGGTGGGGGGTGGAGGCAATGGACCAATCGCTGACCTGACTGGCTACTGCCCAATTACCATGGAGACCCTGTGAAGCACAAAGCGAGCGGAGAAAGCCTGACGCTTGGGCCTTTCAGCAGCTGTCAAAAAATGTAATTGAGGGCCGTCGGTTAGTCATGCATTTCAATGCGCTGTACGGGGAGTCCTTACCCTCCTGGGTGATTGACTTTTCCTGCGGCAACGGAGGGCTTCCTGTGAACTGGATGACCGCCGCCGTGCCCCTCCCATCCGACATCCTCTCTGACCTCCCTCAAAATTGTGTGTGGCCCAATCAGACTGTAACACTACACCTGGATCCCAGCCAGATGACGGGATTATTCCACACCCAGGACGTCCTGCCAGGATCATGGTAAGATAGGAACCGGCCCTTGCAAGCGCACCTATCTCTTTGACGGAAGCCCAAGCACTGACCGCTGTGGTACCAGGTATTCTGGCCGGGACCGTGACAGTCGCTTCTTGAGAGAGTCGAGTAACCATGATGATGTGAACCCTGGAGGTGAAGGAAACACCCCCCCCCACCCCACCCCACCCCTCCTCTATACCCCAAACCCTCAGTGAGCAATCAGGTCAAAGAAGCTGGTGTAAAGTAAAGGTTTGACAAAAGTGCTTTGCTGAAACCTTTGATCGTGTGTGGCTTACGCATTAAAATAACATGCAAACAGCCTTCTTTCATTTGCCATATTTCTATTTATTAGTTGAAATTATGTGTACATACGTATATACCTATATCAGACCTGTGACATACATACTGTATATATATATACAGTATATTTATAGATACGTATGTATATATCTGGGTCAAATGCATAATTTTTAAATACCTTTTTAAATTTGTTCACTAATACTCAGAGGAGTTGTTCTTTCATATGATTGTAGCCTATGTTTTGGTTAGCATCACTGCAAACCACGTGCCTGGCTAGCTTTATTCAGCGCACGTTTGGCATAATATGCCATGATGTTTAGCAGAAGCAGGCTATGACGGTCGTTCTTCGCGCATTTGCTGCAGGCAAAAGACAGAAAGAGAAGAACGACAATGTGGCTGGAGTTGAGCAGGCTATAATAATAATGCCAGGGAAACCCCTACTCTTTACAATAAGTGTCATGGGATCTTTAATGACCACAGTGAGTCAGGACCTTGGTTTAACGTCTCTTCCGAAAGACGGCATCTCCTACAGCACAATGTCCCCCATCACTGCGCTGGGGCATTGGCATTTATTTGACCAGGGGAAAGATTGCCCCCTACTGGTCCACCAACACCACTTCCAGCCGCATCTTAGTTTTCCTAGGAGGTCTCCCATCCAAGTGCTAACCAAGCCCACACTTGCTTAGCTTCAGCAATTCAGCAGGAGAAGAGTGCATGATGGTATGG